>UESW01004840.1:409817-556093 GCA_900491605.1 Calamus simplicifolius
GGAGCGACTTCATTTGGTGCCAGCCGGGACTGGGGTGAGGGGCCATCCGGTCCCACCAGTCCAGCCCCCGAGGGGCCGGTTAGGGGCGACCCGCCCACAGGGCCGGGGAGGTCAGAGGCGGCAGAGGGAAGTGGGGACGCACCCAGGTCGCCCCTGGACTTCCTGGGCGATGGCTATTTGGCCGAGCGGGTCCTGGGCTCGGTTCTGGATCCTAGGATCACCGAAGGCCTTGGTCGTCAGAAGACAGGCGATTTTTCAGGGAATCTTATGCCGCTGCGTTCAGGGTAGGCGACCTTCTTGCCCTTTATCCCTTATTGTTCATGTATACATACTTTGCTGACTTGAGGCTTGTGCGCGCAGATTGTGCATTCCCTAAAGGCCGCTAGGGAGGTGATCCGCGGGGAGAAGAACCTTCTCCGGGAGATGCAGGACCGCGCAGAAGCAGCAGAGAAGGCACTGGGGAGATCAAAGAGTCCTGCGCCAGCGAGGTAAGAGCCGCCGAGGGCAAAGCGGAGATCGAGGCCAACCGCGCGCGCGCGGCGATCTCCCAGATGATGGAGTCCGAGAGCGCGGTTATGGCGAGGACATTCACATCTCGGAGCTAACCGAGGCTCTTCGGGAGGCGAGGAACGGGCGGGAGCGGCGTCGGAGGAGGCTAGAGCGGCGAGAGAAGAGGCCGAAGCGGCAAAAGAAGAGGCTGGCCGGCATAAGGAAGAGTTAGGTCGCGCCAGAGAAACCGAGAGGGACGCGGCGGAAGCCTTAGCCGCAGAAAAAACTCGAGCTGCCAGGCTTGTCGAAGAGTACAGGTCGTCTGAGCGTTACACAGACGACCTAGCCGAAGCTTCAGCCGCCGCGTTCCTCGACGGATTCCAGTATGCCAAAGAAAGTGGCCAAGGACCTAGATTTCCCCCGCGCCCTGGAGGTTGAGCCAGAGCCATCGTCGGACCCGGCCCCTTCCGATGACGAACCCGCACCGGCGGAGCCTGACTCGCACCCGTTACTTTGCTGCCTTTCTTTGCTTCTGTAAGCCCGACTATGTCGGGGTTTTGTAATCCCTTCTATTAATGAAAACCTTTCTCGACGATTTTTGCACTGTTATTGACTTGTTGTTTGACATGTGGCCACACGAGTCCGTTCGTCCCGACGATTCTAGGGAACACCTTCCTACCCACGCCGTTCCGCCTTAATTACATGAACCCGCTAGTTAAAGTTAGGTGGGGTTGAATCTTGGGAGCGGGGGCACCGCTGACCGGAGACTAGGCCGGTAGGCGCCCTTGGGCCACAGGCGTGACGCTTGATCAAGCATCGAACCTGGCGTTGGTCTGGCGCGCGGCTTGATGCCCGCGGGACTTGGCTTTGGTCTGACCGGTAGAGGGTCCTGACTGCGAAGAACCCTTGTACGCCAATCCGCCGGCGGTTAGCCGGGTTTTATGCTTGATCGGCGCGGGCTTTAAGTGCCGACGAAGTGCCGGGCTTTTGTTGTTGAGAGCCGGTGGTACACCGCTCTGCCAGTGGTACACTGGGCTTATGCCTGGCTGGTGCAGGGCTTTGAGTGCCGACGAGTGCCGGGCTTTTGTTGTTGAGAGCCGGTGGTACACCGCTCTGCCAGTGGTACACTGGGCTTATGCCTGGCTGGTGCAGGGCTTTGAGTGCCGACGAAGTGCCGGGCTTTTGTTGTTGAGAGCCGGTGGTACACCGCTCTGCCAGTGGTACACTGGGCTTATGCCTGGCTGGTGCAGGGCTTTGAGTGCCGACGAAGTGCCGGGCTTTTGTTGTTGAGAGCCGGTGGTACACCGCTCTGCCAGTGGTACACTGGGCTTATGCCTGGCCAGGGCTTTGGTAGTGCATGGGCTCTAGTGGTACACTGCTTAGTGCAGGGCTTTGAGTGCCGACGAGTGCCGGGCTTTTGTTGTTGAGAGCCGGTGGTACACCGCTCTGCCAGTGGTACACTGGGCTTATGCCTGGCTGGTGCAGGGCTTTGAGTGCCGACGAAGTGCCGGGCTTTTGTTGTTGAGAGCCGGTGGTACACCGCTCTGCCAGTGGTACACTGGGCTTATGCCTGGCTGGTGCAGGGCTTTGAGTGCCGACGAAGTGCCGGGCTTTTGTTGTTGAGAGCCGGTGGTACACCGCTCTGCCAGTGGTACACTGGGCTTATGCCTGGCTGGTGCAGGGCTTTGAGTGCCGACGAAGTGCCGGGCTTTTGTTGTTGAGAGCCGGTGGTACACCGCTCTGCCAGTGGTACACTGGGCTTATGCCTGGCTGGTGCAGGGCTTTGAGTGCCGACGAAGTGCCGGGCTTTTGTTGTTGAGAGCCGGTGGTACACCGCTCTGCCAGTGGTACACTGGGCTTATGCCTGGCTGGTGCAGGGCTTTGAGTGCCGACGAAGTGCCGGGCTTTTGTTGTTGAGAGCCGGTGGTACACCGCTCTGCCAGTGGTACACTGGGCTTATGCCTGGCTGGTGCAGGGCTTTGAGTGCCGACGAAGTGCCGGGCTTTTGTTGTTGAGAGCCGGTGGTACACCGCTCTGCCAGTGGTACACTGGGCTTATGCCTGGCTGGTGCAGGGCTTTGAGTGCCGACGAGTGCCGGGCTTTTGTTGTTGAGAGCCGGTGGTACACCGCTCTGCCAGTGGTACACTGGGCTTATGCCTGGCTGGTGCAGGGCTTTGAGTGCCGACGAAGTGCCGGGCTTTTGTTGTTGAGAGCCGGTGGTACACCGCTCTGCCAGTGGTACACTGGGCTTATGCCTGGCTGGTGCAGGGCTTTGAGTGCCGACGAGTGCCGGGCTTTTGTTGTTGAGAGCCGGTGGTACACCGCTCTGCCAGTGGTACACTGGGCTTATGCCTGGCTGGTGCAGGGCTTTGAGTGCCGACGAGTGCCGGGCTTTTGTTGTTGAGAGCCGGTGGTACACCGCTCTGCCAGTGGTACACTGGGCTTATGCCTGGCTGGTGCAGGGCTGGTGCAGCCGGTGGGCTCTGCCAGTGGAAAGGGCTTTGAGTGCCGACGGGCTTTTGTTGTTGAGAGCCGGTGGTACACCGCTCTGCCAGTGGTACACTGGGCTTATGCCTGGCTGGTGCAGGGCTTTGAGTGCCGACGAAGTGCCGGGCTTTTGTTGTTGAGAGCCGGTGGTACACCGCTCTGCCAGTGGTACACTGGGCTTATGCCTGGCTGGTGCAGGGCTTTGAGTGCCGACGAAGTGCCGGGCTTTTGTTGTTGAGAGCCGGTGGTACACCGCTCTGCCAGTGGTACACTGGGCTTATGCCTGGCTGGTGCAGGGCTTTGAGTGCCGACGAAGTGCCGGGCTTTTGTTGTTGAGAGCCGGTGGTACACCGCTCTGCCAGTGGTACACTGGGCTTATGCCTGGCTGGTGCAGGGCTTTGAGTGCCGACGAAGTGCCGGGCTTTTGTTGTTGAGAGCCGGTGGTACACCGCTCTGCCAGTGGTACACTGGGCTTATGCCTGGCTGGTGCAGGGCTTTGAGAAGATTTAGATAACTAAATTGAATCTTGTTAGCATTGAATAAGGGATGAATACCCAAGCAAACACGGAGACATGCTTATCATGAAAAAATGGATACATTACTGATAATACCGGCGGAGGTTATCCGCATTCCACGTCCTAGGAAGTGGCGTCCCATCAAGTCCTTCGATTTTATAAGCTCCGTGGTGCAGCGTCTCGGTGATCCGGTAGGGTCCTTCCCAGTTAGGGGCTAGCTTACCTCCTTCAGTTGGCTTTGAGACCTCGGCCCGCCGGAGAACTAGGTCTCCTGGTAGGAACGTTCGAGGGCGCACACGCGCGTTGTAGTACCTCGCGGCCCGTTGCCGGTAGTTGCCATTCGAAGCCGCGCCCTGCCCCGCATTTCCTCCACCAGGTCGAGGTTGGCTCTCAGTTGGTCAGAATTACCTTCTTCACTGTAAGCCTCCACTCGGGGGCTAGGTGCTCCGATCTCCACGGGGATAACAGCTTCTGAGCCAAAAACTAGGCTGAATGGCGTCTCCCCAGTGGGGGCTCGAGGCGTCGTGTGATAGGCCCATAGCACGTTGGGGAGCTCCTCTACCCAACGTCCCTTGCAACCGTCCAGCCGAGACTTCAGTCCTTGGAGAATGATTCGGTTGTCACTTCAGCCGCCCCGTTGGTTTGAGGATGTCCGACGGAAGTAAATCTTTGAAAAATCCCAGCTCGGAGCAGAACTCCCGAAAAGGTGCATTATCAAACTGACGGCCATTATCGGTGACCAGTGTGCGTGGCAGGCCAAACCGACATATGATTGACTTCCAGAAAAAAGATCTTACTTTGCTCTCGGTAATCTTGGCCAAAGCCTCAGCTTCGACCCACTTGGTGAAGTGGTCCACCGCCACCAAGAGGAACTTTCGCTGCCCGGAAGCCGGGGGAAATGGACCCAAGATATCCATGCCCCACTGGGCAAAGGGCCAAGGCGCCATCACGGGGGTCAGGTTAGACGTCGGTTGTCGCTGGATATTGGCATGACGTTGGCAGATATCACACTTCTTGACAAGCTCGGCCGCGTCCTCCTTCATCGTCAGCCAGAAGTACCCTTGGCGCAGAGCCTTGTAAGCCAGGGCTCTGCCCCCCAGATGACTCCCGCATATGCCTTCATGGATCTCCCTAAGGATATAATCCGACTCCGATGGCCCTACACACCTAAGGACCGGATATGAGAATGATCTTCGATAAAGCTTCCCGTCCATCATCAAGAATCTCGGGGCCCTTCGCTTAAGCTGTTTGGCCTCCGCTGGGTCCCCCGGGAGGGTACCGTCGGTTAAGTATCGGATGTAGGCATCCATCCAGGAGGGCTCCGGCTCCACTGGCAACACTTCTTCCGCGGTCTCAATGCTTGGGGCTGGTAGATGCTCCACGTATGTCCTCCCTAACGCCCCATCGACCGAAGTGGCCAAGCGGGACAGGGAGTCAGCTCTGGCATTCTCTGCCCTGGGGATATAGCTGACACGGAAGTAAGAAAAATGAGACGCCTGGGACTGCACCTTGCTCAGGTAACGGGACATGACCGGGTCCCTAGCCTCGTATTCACCAGTAATTTGCCCAGAAATGAGCTGAGAGTCGGTAAAGGCCCTCAAGCGCCCCGCGCCCAATTCCTTGGCTAGTCTCAACCCCGCCAGCAGGGCTTCGTACTCCGCCTGATTATTGGTCGCCGGGAACTGGAATCTGAGGGCGTACTCTACTACATCTCCCTCCGGGCTTGCAAGGATGAGCCCGGCACCGCTCCCTTGGGAGTTTGCCGCTCCGTCCACATGCAGGATCCAATCCTCCACCTCCCCTGAGGGGGGGTCCCCAAACTCCTCCGGTTGCGCCTCCTCCATGTCCTTCTTGGTCCAGGAGCATTCGACTAGGAAATCCGCCAACACCTGAGACTTCATGGCTGACCTCGGTCGGATGGACAGATCGAACTCGCCTAGCTTGATGGCCCATTTAGCCAGCCGGCCGGAGGTGTCGGGGCGAGACAGGATAGCTCGCAGGGGCTGATCCGTAAGCACCACGATGGGATGAGCTTGAAAATAAGGCCGAAGGCGCTGAGTAGAGACCACCAGAGCGAAGATGATCTTCTCAGTTTTTGAATACCTGGTCTCCGCGTCATGGAGTATTTTGCTGGTGTAGTAGATCGGCTTCTGAGTTCCGTCGGTATCCATGTGCACCAGTACCGAGCTGACGGCCTCCGGGGAAGCGGCCAGATACAGGAAGAGCTCCTCCCCATTTTCGGGCTTGGATAGCAGCGGTGGAGTGGAGAGAAACTGCTTCAATTCTTCAAAGGAGCTCTGACATTCTTTCGTCCACTCGAAGCCGTTAATCTTGCGCAGCGCCTTGAAAAAGGGTAGACACCTCTCCGCCGACCTTGACATGAAACGACTCAAGGCCGCCACCCTCCCCGTCAGGCGCTGCACCTCCTTCTTGCTGACCGGGGGCCGCATCTCCAGGATAGCTCTGATCTTGTCGGGGTTGGCTTCGATCCCGCGCTGGGTCACCATGAAACCCAGGAACTTGCCGGCCGCCACTCCAAAGGCGCATTTGTGGGGGTTGAGCTTCATTCGGTACCGGCGCAGATTGCCGAAAGTCTCCCCGAGATCGGTCACATGGTCTTCTGCGCTGGTGCTTTTAGTCAGCATGTCGTCCACATAGACCTCCATATTGCGCCCCAGCTGATTCTCGAAAACCTTGTTCATCAACCTTTGATAAGTGGCCCCGGCGTTTTTCAGCCCGAAAGGCATCACTCTGTAACAGTAGATCCCCTTCTCCGTGACAAAGGAGGTTGCCTCCTCGTCTACTGAGCTCATCTTGATTTGATTGTACCCCGAGAACGCATCCATGAAACTGAGCGTCCCGTGCCCGGAAGTGGCGTCCACCAGCTGGTCGATTCGGGGGAGCGGAAAGCTGTCCTTGGGGCACGCCTTGTTGAGGTCGGTGAAGTCCACACACATCCTCCAGCTCCCACTGGCCTTCCGAACCATCACGACATTCGCCAACCAGTCGGGGTAGCGCACCTCACGAATGTGGCCAGCCGCCAACAGCTTCCGCACCTCCTCGTCGACAGCCTTCTGCCGGTCCGGAGCAAAACTCCTTTTCTTCTGCCTGATGGGCCGGCACTCTGGTCGGATGTTGAGCTGGTGTGTAATCACCTCCTCCGGGATCCCGGGCATGTCAGATGCTGACCACGCGAAGACGTCGGCGTTGGCCCGTAGAAAGGTTAGGAGCTGGTCACGGGCTTCGTCAGGAAGCGAAGCTCCGACTCGAACCGTCTGCGCGGGGTCCTCCCCGAGGGGGAAGGTAAGCAGCCGCTCGGCCGGTTCCCCCCTCCTCTCCAAGTCCCGTGGGTCAAGAGTTTCCGATGTCGATGTCGACGGTGGTGCAAGCACTGCCCCCTGGGGACTGGGGGCCAAGTGATAGCATAGCGCCGGCAGGTCCTGCTCTCCTCGCATCTCGCCGATCCCGCTGGTGGTTGGGAACCTCACTAGGAGTCGCTTGGTGGAAATGACGGCATCCAAGAGGTTGAGCCCGGGCCTCCCAAGAATCGCATTGTACGCCAGGGGCACACGGACCACCAAAAACTTTATAAGGACAGTGCTCTGGCACGGAGCCATTCCGGCTGTCACAGGAAGAGTAATCTCCCCCTCGACCCTCACAGAATCCCCCGTGAATCCCATCAAAGGCGTGACGACAGGTTGAAGTAAATCATGCGACAGGTTCATGCGAACAAAGGCGTCGTAGTTTAAAACATCTACTGAACTTCCACTGTCGACCAGGATTCGTTTTACAGGGTGCTTAGCGATCGTCATGGATACGACGACGCTATCATCATCTTTGTTTACAACCCCTCTAGGTCCTCTTCGAAAAAAGGAATTACAGCCTCCGCTCCTCCCTCCCCCCTCGGTCTCTTCGGCGGGCCCCCTGCCCCCCAGGAGATCATCGCTACCGTCTTCCGTCGGGGCGTTATCAATCATCGGCGGTGCAGGCGCTGATGGGCCGGGAGCTCCTGGGTTGTTCCTTTGGACGAACTTCCTCAGGTGGCCCTGTTGAATGAGATCTTCAATGGCTTTCTTCAGCTGCCGGCAGTCGTCGGTGTTGTGGCCATGGTCCCGGTGGTAGCGGCAGTAGAGGTTCTTGTTCCGGGGGATCTTCGGGTTGATGGGAGGAGGACGTTGCAGGTAAGGCTCCCCTTCGATCTCGAGCAGGATCTGGGATATGGGAGCAAGCAACGGAGTGTACGGCCCGTCTCTTGGTGCAGGAGGTCGAGGGCGGTTGTCTGGTCGGCGAGGAGGCTCGGGCCTCCTGGGGCGGGCTTCCGCAGGTTCTGGCTGGGCTGGCTTCCGGGGTATACTCCCGCCGGCCTCACGCCGAGAAAAGTCAGCTTCATCTGCCCGGATGTACTTCTGGGCGCGGATCAGGAGTTCGGAGTAGGAACCCGGCGGCTTCTTGTCAAGAGAATACGCGAAACGGGAAGGGCGGAGCCCTCGCTTCAGAGCCAAGGTAGCCACTGAGTCCTCCAAGTTATATACCTCCAGGGCGGCCTCCTTAAACCGGGCGACGTAGTCTCGCAGGGACTCGCCATTCTTCTGCTGGACAGCAAATAGACTGTCCGCCACCCTCGGGATCTTCCGGCAGGCGTCAAAGTGGGCCAGGAAAGCCCTCTCCAACTGGCGAAAGGAGTCGATGCTCCGTGGCGGCAGGCGAGAGTACCAGGCCCGGGCAGCTTTTTTCAGAGTGGCAGGGAAGGCCACACACATAAGGGAGTCTGTGGCCCCCTGAACCTGCATGAGCACCTTGTAACTTTCCAAATGGTCCAGGGGGTCCGTAGTCCCGTCATAAGGGTCCAGCTGAGGAAGGCGGAACCGGGTAGAGATTGGCTCCTCCATGATGCGGCGGGACAGGGGAGGCCGACTGTCGTAATCAGTCTCCGGCAGGTGGGTGATTCGACGGCTAAGTTCTTCCAACTTCTGATTACACTCCTCGAGTCGCCGCTCAGCTCGGCGAGGCATCCGGCCATCAACGGAGCCCTCCCCTGAAGACTCAGAAGAAGAGCGGAGGCGACGATGTCGGCGCGCGCGCTCCGCCTCCTTTCCGTGCCGTCGCTTAGGAGAGATGCTGGCGTGGCGAGAAGGAGACCGGGGCCTTTTGGACGCCTCGCGGCGATGCGGCTTGGCTGGAGATCGGCGGTGATGATCTGCAGGAACGGGCGACCTCCGGCGGGAGGAGTGCTGACTGGGCTGCACCGCCCCTGGGACAGATGGGCTCGGCTCCGGCTGTCGCAAGGCTACTTGTTGCTGCTGCTGCATGCTTTTGACCGCCGCTGCCAGCGACTGGACCTGGGTGGCAGCGAATCGATCTTCTTGAAGTGGCTGTGGAGCAGATGCAGGGGCGCCATTCTGCGGAGCAGAAGGCCCTGCCTCCTGGAGGTTCGGAGGCTCTGGGAAACAAGATACGAGAGCTGGGGGGGCCTCCGCGGGTGGACCAGCCCCGCAGCGCTGCCTCCCAGCGCGACCGGCTGAAGCTCCCTTCATTCGAGTTGTCACCATGGCTTTAAGGTCTCGAAGAAAGAAAGCCGCTGGTTCGAAGTCTCTCTTACACTCCCCCCTACCTGGCGCGCCAATCTGATGACGCCAAGTCACCGCCTTCGAACGTCGGGGAAGACGGATGTCTCGCTCCGGGAAATCCTGCAAGAAAAGTCCCCGGGGACCGGTAGCACCGGTGGGGACCCTCCGACGATCAAGTTAGTGGCTTGGGTTCAGACAAGGAACCACCCCCGCGAAGAGAAGCTGGGGCAGTTAGGGTTTTTGAGAGGAAGAAAGCTCAGAGAGCCAGAGTTCGGATCCCTTACAGCCTGAATATGTCTCTTTTATACCTGTCTGAATACCGTGACGTGCAGCTTCGGAAGACCTTTCTTGTACTGTCACCGATGGATGTGACTGGGCTCCTATTGCTAGAGGCGGCGAGTCGTACATCCTAGTAAGGCATGGTGGCGCACAGAGGCGTGCAACGCGCCAAACATCGTTATGAGGCATGACCCTCCGTACCGGGGCACACTTTACAGGAGTACTAAATGGTACTACGGCAAGGCACAGCCATGTGCCGAAGATCATGCGTGAGCACCGTGCATGCTGACAGTTGCTGTTTTCTTCGGCGGTTGAATAGCGTGTCGACCATGCACCCTGAGGCCAGTAGGGGCCCTGGGGTTAAGAAATGATGACCCCACCCCGACCCCGAGGGGGTGCCGGAGGTGGGGAAATGACCGTTCACCCCGAGGCCGGTAGGGGCCCCGGGGTTAAGAAATGATGACCCCACCCCGACCCCGAGGGGGTGCCGGAGGTGGGGAAATGACCGTTCACCCCGAGGCCGGTAGGGGCCCCGGGGTTAAGAAATGATGACCCCACCCCGACCCCGAGGGGGTGCCGGAGGTGGGGAAATGACCGTTCACCCCGAGGCCGGTAGGGGCCCCGGGGTTAAGAAATGACCCCACCCCGACCCCGAGGGGGTGCCGGAGGTGGGGAAATGACCGTTCACCCCGAGGCCGGTAGGGGCCCCGGGGTTAAGAAATGACCCCACCCCGACCCCGAGGGGGTGCCGGAGGTGGGGAAATGACGTTCACCCCGAGGCCGGTAGGGGCCCCGGGGTTAAGAAATGATGACCCCACCCCGACCCCGAGGGGGTGCCGGAGGTGGGGAAATGACCGTTCACCCCGAGGCCGGTAGGGGCCCCGGGGTTAAGAAATGATGACCCCACCCCGACCCCGAGGGGGTGCCGGAGGTGGGGAAATGACGTTCACCCGAGGCCGGTAGGGGCCCCGGGGTTAAGAAATGATGACCCCACCCCGACCCCGAGGGGTGCCGGAGGTGGGGAAATGGTTCACCCCGAGGCCGGTAGGGGCCCCGGGGTTAAGAAATGATGACCCCACCCCGACCCCGAGGGGGTGCCGGAGGTGGGGAAATGACGTTCACCCCGAGGCCGGTAGGGGCCCCGGGGTTAAGAAACGATGACCCCACCCCGACCCCGAGGGGGTGCCGGAGGTGGGGAAATGACAGTTCACCCCGAGGCCGGTAGGGCCCCGGGGTTAAGAAATGATGACCCCACCCCGACCCCGAGGGGTGCCGAGGTGGGAAATGACTGACTGCCGTTACCTGCCTAATGACGTTGGGATCAGTCATATCATTATCCATGGCATAATGATATACCAATTACTCCCCAAAAGCTCCCATTCTGTCATTTTTGGTGCCTCCAAACATTTCTCCATCTGCCCAAGTTGGCCATCACGTTTTTGAGCAACATTTCAAGCAGCATGTTGTGTGGTTTATGGAGGCAAGCAGAGCTGTGGTCCAGCTCCTGCAAGACTCCTTGTGTTTTCCAGTGCTTGGCATGGATTATTATTGCATTATTTATTTGAAATAATGATGACGTTCTCATAGTTTTTTTTTTTTTTTTTAAAGGGACAACCAATCGTGACTTACCTCAGTTTCTTAAGGTAGTGTTTGAAATAGGGGATGATATCCCTTGGATATCCCTCTTATTTCCAAAAGCCATAACTATAAGGGATAACAGAGAATAAAGTTAACCAAAGGGATAATCCATGGTTAACCATGATTAACCATGGGATATCCTCTCAATTTATTCCCTAGAGAATGCAGGAAAGCTGGTTATCCCTCCAAATAAAAGTAAAAAAAGGTTATCCTATGGATTTATCTTTTTATATTTAATATGATCAATGGGATAATCAAGAAATATCCTTAGAAATAAGCAGGGAAACTCTATCCCATACACTTATTCATAAATAATATTTTTCTAATCAAACACTACCTAAGCGATCAAGTAATCCAGTGGCCTCAGCTTCACCAGGCCGCTGTCAGGGCGCAAGGATCCACATCAGCAGAGTAATTTTTTAAAGTGAGGTTTATAGTTGTCAATCATTCTTCCTCCCGAATCCCTCCCTTGCTGCCACATGGCAAGCACCCCTCAAATCTGGTGGGCCCACGCAAGCCCGTGCAGTCCTTTGATTCTTTGTCGGAAGCACCATGAGTCCACCGACGGGCAGGCAGAATGCGTTGGATTTGGTTTTATTATGCTCTCTTTCCTTGTGCCTATCCGTCTCTATAGGCAGTACAGATGAATGATTTCATGGAGGTGCTACACAAGGCACGCTTAGTGCCCATAAAAATAAATAACAAATAAAGGTTATTAATTATTATACACTTTTAGTCCTCCGATTTTCAATCAATATACATTTTAATTTTTACAGTAGCGTTTGAATGTCAAAAAAATTATTTAAAAATAAAAATAAAAATTATTTAAAAATTATTTATTTTTTTTATTATTCAAATTTTTGTTTGGATAAAAATATGGTATTTCATGTTATTTCAGTGCAATTAATATAGTGTTAATTCCAAATGGTGTTTGGATGACATGGAAATAAGCATGCATTCCATTAGGAATAGATGAAATTTTTTTTAAAATTTCAAATATACCTCTTATCCCAATGATATAAAAAAATTATCTATTAATTTAATTTTTAATGTAATGACTTTAATAAATTATTTTTATTAATAAATAAAGTAATAAATAATTTTTTAATATTTGGATTAAAATAAGAACATATTTAATGCATTGTTTTATATTAATAAAATAAATAAGAACATACTTAATAAATTATTTATTATTAATAAAATAATAACTTTATTTTAATATCATATTTAACTTTTAAATATTATTTAAGTATGTTTCAAGAAAGATACTATTTATGAGAATTTTATTTTATTTTCCTCATGTAAATAACAATCTTCAAGTTTTAAAAAAAATTGTCTCACCCTTTTCTAATCTATAGCTTTAAATTATTTATTTTGTTAAAATTTGGCATATTAATTTATGAAATTTTTAATTTTTATTTAAAATAAATTAATTTAATTTTAAATTACATTATAAATAAATGTAAAAAAAAAGTTTATATAGTTATTTATCTTAATAATTACACCAATGTTTAATTTTTTTTAAATATCCATGTACCTCGCATCTTTGAAAAGCGAAGGGGCTTCGAGCTTAATATACAATGCAATAAATTAAAAAGTTTAGAACTAAATATTTGGGAACGAAACTTAAAATTTGGAAATCCAAAACTAGTATATATATTTAATTAAAGGGACACTAGATTTGATATTAATAAAAAAGTACAAAGCGGGCACCATGGCGTCGATAACTCATGAGCAAATCTATCAAACATTATAACGATCCTAGCATATAATAATTCTAGCATGTTACATTAAAAGCAGATTTTGGAAGATGATGATCTAAACACCAAGCGAGCTCGATGCAACCAACACTCATATATAACAACAAGAATCTCAAATCATGCCATTTGGACAAATATTGTCCCAAACTTCAAGTTTGATTATACAACTGCTTAGTTAATTAATGTGAATTGTGTCAACTGGAGGATAGTCCATTTGCACAAGGTCATTTTTTATCTACAGACTGCAACTATCTAGGAAAGGAGACCCTGTGCATTGGTATATGAAACAAACATAAGCAACAGTCCAAACTAATGACAGCAAGATGTATAGAGGAAACATTTATTAACAATAATTATAGAAAAGCTTAATGTGCCGCATTTCCCAATGATACAGCTATAAGATTTCCAGGAGGTCCCACCTTCTAACAATCCCTTACAATTCAAATTAGAAATGTTATCCCTGTACATGAAACATTATTTGCAGAATAAAATCATGGAAGAAACGTCTCTTCACCACCACCTAATGCATTTTCAATCACTTACTCCTCGAGTAGAGAAGCATATATAAGATGGATCTGGATGGCATGACTTCTGCACTTGTCAAACACCAAGGATGTGATAGTTTACAAGTTCTGCTGCCCCAAAAGTTTTAGAAGCAATGATCTTTCAGATGTCAGTTTCTTCATCTGCGACAGAAACAAGTTGAAGGGGAAGATTGCATATGTTTCTGCAAGTCAGCCTACAATATTGCAATACAATTCTCATCATCTTTTGTAATAACATGGAGCTTCCAAAGAAAACCAGCAAGCAAGTAGGGGGACTTAGAATCAGTGAAATCATGAACATGGACCTTTTGTATGACAACTTTCCAAACATTTGCCTGGTTGTCATACACCTTTATCTCACGACTATCTAGAGAACTAGAAGGATTTAAGGCATAGAGCTCACCATTAACTACTATACCTAACTTTGTCCCTGCCTAATTTGCAGGCCAACCTTCTCCCATACCAGCTGGCATTTCCACCCATAAATCATTCAGAGTGTCATAAATCTCACCTCCAACATCCAAAAAGAATGGCAATGAAGGAAACATGCTTAAAAAACATAAGATATTCCTATTCAATTAGCAATTAGCATTTGATATTGAAAAGCATGAAAGCATGCAGTAAATAAACTACTCACTTCTTTGTAACCTTTGGCAATGCCTAAGCTCAAGTAGACAAGCAAAGTCAACTCATTGTTGACAACAAACCAATCTCTCTCTTAGATCCTAATAAGAAATAATTAAATGTAAGTATGTGCCAATAAAGCTACGAATCTAGTTGGCTTGCATAAAGCTACGAATCTATGCCATTTTATGCAAAAAAACAAAATAATCATTCAGATATGTCTAACATTTTATGCAAAAATTTCAACCAGACTCTGAAATTAGAGGGGGAAAATGTCATCATTTGGCTTTGCAAGGGAGGCATGCTAAACTATCAAATAAGTTCAATACAAAAACTTAATTTGCAAAGATGATCAAACATTAGCAAACTCGAGTGTCCTTGCCTGGGAGAAATCATCTATTGACTCAACGTTCTATGGTCCTTAGTCCATATGTATGGCAGTATTAAAAGCAAATCAAAAAAGAACTCACCTGACAACAGTCATACTAATGGCACATATCAAAGGATTCCACACCTGTAAAACCAATACATAGTATTTCTTCCACACAGTTGTGCTCATAAAATGATAGAATATCACAAAAAATTTCCTAATGTATCAGTTTTGTAGAGTAGGTCATTAATCATCGATTTCAATAAGAAATATAAGAAAGAACTCACCTGACATGAGACAATCTTTGTTATTTCCTGATGGTTACAATTTGCATTCATCCAAATCAGGAAATGCTATGACTCTACCTAACATCATGGCCCTTGGCATTGATAGAGTGCCAAACTGTGATGCTTCATAACGGTTGCATTTTAGAAATGCCCTCCAAGTCATGATTTCATAGTCGATACTTCACATACGCAAGGATCAAGCGATGAAATGTACTTAAAATCCTTAAATTTTCATCAAAATCCTAAACTCAGAAGATTGGATTTACGTTTCATCATATGACTATAACAAATAGCCATGCATCCAAAAGTCATCCATAAGAGGCAACTTTTAAAACATAGGCGTGTCAGGTCATAAATAAAATTAAAAAATCAAAGTAGACTAGCAGCACAAGGCAGCCCAACCTAACACCCAACTGGCACTCAAATATATCAACTGTGATGAAAAAGTAGGAATGAGTTCAACGAGAAACCAGTTCCCTAGAGACACATCAAGATAATAGTACAAGAAATAGACCAATTCTCCAGAAAAGAAACCAGATTTGATAAAATTTATCATTATTATGACATAGCTGCCTACTATTATGACATAGCTACATACTATTTAATGGATGATTGATTTTAAATCTAATTTCATCATTGTTCAGGCTACGTACTAACATAATCCATTTGCGAGATGTTGAGACATAGATCGAGTCAGCTCAGGAAGGCATTATCAGCCGTTATTTCCTGATGGTTACAATTTACATGCATCCAATTCAGAAAATACTATGACTTTACCTAACATCATGGTCCTCGACATTGATAGAGTGCCAAACTGTGATGCTTCACAATGGTTGTATTTTAGAAATGCCCTCTAAGTCATAATTTCATAACCGACACTTTACATACGCAAGGATCAAGCAATAAAGTTTACTCAATCTATGTCACTGCAACCACCAAGAAGCTTGATAGGTTAATTTTGCAATTCAGCAAATTATTATCAAAACAGCTTCAAAATATATGACTTCAAATAAGTGCATGCCTGCCTAATATTCTACCAAGAATACAATTAAATAACAAAATGAGTACTGACATAACATACTTTTAAAACTCTTTCAACGATACTGCAATTGCCAAAAAGCAATATATACAAATATTCGATGTAGCAAATAATTATGAAAATACATAGTTATAAGATAAGAGTTCTACATGGAACGGCGACATTAACAAGATATAGTAGTCATAACCATCTCAAAGCATTAACGAAGTCTGCCCACACTGAAACCCAAGTACAAAGCCTACAATAAAGGATACAAAAACTAACATAAATATTTTTAAAGGTGCACCTAGATTCTTGACCATGACTACATATTTTTGTCCTCATTTATATTCATATCATTAATTTTTTGATAGATCGATGATCAGAAGGTTGATGATAATTTTGAAATGCGTCAATTGCCTCATGTTTATTTAAACTTCTTGTATAAGGCATGCTTGAACCCGATAATCTCGCGCTGACACTCAGGCCAGGATTCATAGATCCCTCGTCTACGGCCCTCGAAAACTACATAATAACTTTCGGAAGACATTACTAAACGTCAAGAGCATGCAGCTTGATTTCCTGCACATTACAGTAAAACCAATATGGAACTCAGATGACATAAAGACATTAGGCTATTAATAAAGTCAATCTTGCTATTAATAAAGTCAATCATGGTAAATATACTAACTTATATAAAAAAAAAATTTGTTCATAATAAAAGGATGCATGTAAGACTTACTTCGCATGTTACAAGCAACCCATAGCCTATTAGCTATGGAATTACATAGTTCATCACCTTTTCGAGATTCGTCATCCCCTATAATGAGATAAGGATCAACATCGTCTTCATCATGATCAGCAGGAAAGGGTTCAATTGACATATTGAAGTATTTGTCGTTTCCTTGGGTGCATCGAATGAAGTTGTGAATAATGTAGCAAGCCATTACAATAAGTTTTTGAATCTTGAAAAAAAATGGGACGTGACTTCTAAGAATCTTATATCGCTTCTTAAGAATTCCAAAGGCCTTCTCTACACAATTTTTGAGTTGAGCATATCGATGGTTGTATAAGTCTCGATAATTATTATATCGTCAAGCCCTAGAATTGTTAAATGTACTTAGGTGGTACCTATTATCCTGATACGAGGCAAGGAACTTATCTGTATTGGCATATTCTGAGTCAACAAGATAATATTTTTCTGTGTACGACAACAATGCCTTTACTTAAACCACTCGGAACTTCAATAAAAATATAAAATCAACTTGATAGGAAATAATAAATACCTTCTGGTATGACAAAGCCTCCAGAGTCAACAAACCAATCTAAGACTCTCATGTCGGCAGCAGATCCCTTCCATCCAGTGCAAATAAAAAGGAAAGAGTGATCAAATGATATTGCAACCATTATATTTTATGAAATGGTGCTCCTTCGATTATGAAAGTGCGTTTGTTAGCTTTTCTTGATTAACGCTAGTATGTGCATACCATCAACCACTCCAATAGCATTCTATGATGCGACCAACTTTATCAAAGACAAATTAACAAAATTAAAAATTAAAAACTAGAATTTCATCCTATCCATATGTACCATGAAGTAAGGATGGAAATGGCTATTCTCACAGATCTGCGGGTGCACACAAGTATCCTGACCTGGTTGAACTATAAATTCTTGCTTTACTAAACAAATTGCTTTCAATACATTGTTAAAATGTTGGAATATTATCTCCCCTGAGTGCTGAAAAGTTTCAGCCAACACTCTATTGGTCACACCATGACCTATTCTGTAAAGAAAAATAATAAGTTGCTCCTTATCGTAATATTGCATATGCTAGTTACAAAGCCACATGAGATAAGCAACTCTTCTAGCTTGAAGAACATAGTGTTTGTCATTCTAAAGTGATCATAACCTCTATCTGGATGTCCACTCAAATTATCCGTAATGAGTTCGTGACCCGAGAATGGATGAGTTCGACATGGCACCTTCGAAATAACATTACAATTTTGCAAATCAATGATGCCACTACTTATCAGTACAGTTATGACGTCCTGCCAAAAGTTATCCTCATCTATTAAAAATGCCATAAGATCGTGCAAGGTATCCATCTATTACAAAAAGAGAGAAGTTAATGATACAACCATATGCATAACTATGTGTTGATAGCCAACATTTAAAGACAAAGAGTATTCTAACATACATTTCAATAAATTAACGACAATCTTCCTTTGTACAATAAAATTTATCAAACATAAGTTAACATATCACATAATATGGTTTAACATATATAAGAGTCATTTATCACAAAATATCATTCATTAATTACTACTATAGAGATATATGTTACGGCCAACGATGCCGCCAAATTTAGTTGGATGAGATGAAGGTGCAGATTTGGTACAAACAAATTGTTCCGAAGTGCCACTAGGAGAAAGGGTACGACCCTGAAAGATGCTATCTTCACTGCTTGGCCTGAATAATGTCTGCATAAATGGAATAGGTCCTCCTGGAGTGGCAGCATGCATGGAAGGAGGCACAAATACAGGTAGGCCATCTCGATGGACACCATGCATTGGAGGCATAAAGACATTAGGCACAGAAGCATAACTTGGAAAAAGGGCTGGCATTGAAGGTGGTATACGGTAGAACTCAACCATTTGTCTGTTAAGCCAAGCTTCCAGTAGTGGCCCTTTATAATGCATAAAAACCACCTATTAATCTTATTCTTTAAACTCTCTCCTACAACAAGAATACATTCAGCTGTAATCCAAGGAAGACTCTTTAACTTTCGTATGCATTCATCAATAGAGTACACCGTAAGACATGCAAGCTAATCTCTTTGAAGGATATCATTAATAATTTTTAATCTCTTTCTACCTTGATCCACCAAATCTAAAAAGGCATCAGTTCATCAGTTGTGGGCCTAGTCCTATGCGCTGTAGAAGTAGTGGAGGCTTGCAAATTTCTCTTTCCACTACTAGAAGATAGTTTAGTGGGTAGGGCCGAGGCACATGTAGTTGGGCTGTTTGGGGATACATCATCAACTATGTGATCAAAAGGACCGGATGATGATATTGAGACTCCACCACGTTGTTGTGATGGTTGCCTATTATCGATGTCGTTCAAGTTTATCCGATCCACCTCATCCTCCGAGGTTTCATTGTTCGATACATCCTCTGGAATAACAGATGTATCATCCCGTCTATCAGTAGCTGTATTCTTTGAAGAGAGGATATCTATGTCGTCGTATGTAGAAAATGACTTACCCTTAAGCCGAGCATACTCCTTGTTAACATGTTAAGAAAATTTTAAACTTAATTACTAGAATGTTATCTAATGCAAGCAATGTATGATACCACATCAATTGATCACTCACCGAGATGACCTCCTCCCACATATGTTCATCACCACATATAGGAAGTTTTAGCACATGATCTCATCCCCAACCAGATCGATTAGCTAAGTTATAATACAAGTTAAATGTCTTCTTCAGGACCTTCAACCGATTCTTAAGGTTTATATAACTAAACGACTTATTTGTCCGTGCATTGAACATACTGGTCATCTTCTTCCATGTTTCTTGCGAGAAAGTATCGTTGCAGCAGTTACCTTCGTCATTCTCTTGCCTCATCAAGGAAAGCATTATCATATCAAGAGCATCTGCCCAATTAGGTGCTCTAGAACGAGATGATCCTTCCCTTGCATCTACAGGTTGATTGTTCTTTTTCGATTTAGTCATCTTATCTTTAGGATCGAAAAACTTGATCAATTGTCAGAAATGGTAATATTTATTGTTACAATTGGCTGACAAATGAAGCAAACATAAATGATAACAAAGACATGTTATAAAACAAGAAAATCATTGATGACATAAATGTGTATGTGCCGAGACGTGTAGTTGTAATTACAATAATCCTATCTCAAATCAACAAAGTATATAATGCTGATGCTTAATCTATTACTTTTACTTGCATATCTTAATAAAAGAGTACAATAATGAGCTAGATTTTTGGCACTGCCCTAATTTGAAAAGTTTCAGTGAATGACAAGGGGTACCACCAAGTTTAAAACGAACCTAAAAAGTGGAGGCAGAGGCTAACCATTTATTTAGTGCAAATACCAACAATGCAATAGGAATAGGAAATCCAAACTTAAAAACCACCATGAGAAAACAGAGAAAACTGCTAGCAAGTATATCTTTATTTTCCACCAGCAAAATAAATCTTAGAAATGTGGCAACATCGATTGAAACCTATCATTGACTGATGATATTTTTTGTTCACTCAAAAAATAAAAATGTAGCCTGACAGAAATAATTCATGTTGTCATGGTTTCCAAGTTAGTGGTTGAAAAGATGAACAACATGGCAATGTGATATGTAAATTCCCATGCATGGAAGATCAACCATATGAAGCAATAGGTTCGGAGTCATTTAATTTTCCAAAAAAGAATCTCTTACATATTCGTAACAATTGCTGCTGCATGTAATATTATATAGCTTAAATCTGTCAGGAAAAAATTTATTAGTCATGCAATATAATTTGGTGGTGCCTCAGGTTTACCATGCTTACTGAGTTGCCACCATAGCTTCCCATAGAATATCGATCCTGGATAATCTTATCCAAGGGCTGGATCTATGATTTTAAGAATACAATATAGAAATGAGAAAGATTTACTACTTATCTTACTTATTCTTTCAAAAGCTGAAATCACGATAAACCAAACAAGAGTTGTAAGAAACCCCAGATCCAGGCATAAATCCAAAAAACAAAAGAACAACAATGCCAGGAGCTCCTCTTAGATCCCGGTAAACCGTAATATCATCACCAAAAACTCATGGATTTCTCAACAAAACCCTAACCATGACCATCGATCTCAGATAAAACCCTTATAAAAATCTACAAATCAACTGAAATGCAGGCGTATAGTTCCAACGAAATCAAGAAATCAAGAGGTAGCAAAGCTTACCACTAATCTGTGTAAGAAAGAGAGAAGAAGAGATCGAAGCTGGGTAATGACCGTCCTCTTGCTCTGCTCCTTAATGCGGAGAGAAGAGTCGAGATCTCGTGAGAATCAAAGAAAGAAAAGGTCAGAGTGGAAGAGCAAATGAAGCGGATGAAGACCAAATCACTCTCAAACCCTAGTGTCGGGGAAGAGGATGAAGATCGAAGCGAGAAGCGGGTCATAGATCCGCTTGCTTCGCTTCCTTAATGCGGAGAGAAGAGTCGAGAGGCTTCTCGCGAGATTCAAAGAAAGAAGGCTAGAGTGGAAGAGCAAGGCTCATAATGGAGGTTGCCGAATCGCTCTCAAACAGGAAAAGGATGAAGACCAAAGCCCACCAAAACTTTCGTTTTTTCCTTCCATCTTTGCCCTGGAATAGCTACAGTGAGAATACGAGCTATTCTATGGGATACCATAGAATATGAAAACGAAAATACCAGCGTTGATGGGAATAAGATTTTCTATAGGGCCCACATGTCTTTTTAAGGCTGTTTGGAAGAATAAAGTGGAATAAGGCCCTATTCCTATCGGCATCCAAACACTGCCTACATTTTTAGTTGTCATGTTTTATTTTAAGTTAAGAATAGCTTTTCAAGAAAGTAAACGATGGAGACATGAATAATGATTCAATTGAAAATGAGTTAAAAAAAAGGATTTAAGAAGGTACACGTTGGTGTGAGATGTACAGATAAAGATTGGTTGAACAGGTAAAAATAGCTTAGGTGAATGCTTAATCCATGACTTTTGGCTCTAATATTATAATAAGTAAAATTGATTGATTTCAAAATTGTAAACCATAAAAGAAGGGATCAATATAAAATTTTTTATTTTAGCAATGATAATTAATGATGCTAAAAATAAGTATCATTAAATAGCAATGAAATAATAATGCTTAATTTTATCAAAAAAAATATTAACAATAAAGTAGCGACGAATTAGACATTGCTAATTAACGATGCGCGCAGGCATTTTTGAACTAGCGAGGCGCGCAGTCCGTGCCTCGCCCACCAGACTCAACGATGCGGGTGGCGTTACCAGCGCGCGTCACTAAATAGTGATGAACGTCCACGCCCTGTTTTTCCCTTGGTCGGCGCCCCCTCCCCCTCCCCCTCCTCATTTTCCCCTGCACTCCCAGCCCCCCCCTCGATTGCATGATCTCCCCCCTTCTTCGGCCCATCGTCACCCCTGCCTAATCTCCCCCCTTCCCTTGGCCCCCTTGCTCGATTCCTTCGGGCTGCTGTCTCCCCTCCTGGGAAGCGACGGAGAAGAAGGCGATGGCAGAGAAAGCCCCCATTGAGAAGAAGCCCAAGGTTGAGACAAGAAGAAGAAGGCGAAGAAGAGCACCGAGACCTACAAGATCTACATATTTAAAGTATTGAAGCATGTCCATCCGGACATTGGGACCTCGAGCAAGGCCATGGGCATCATGAACTCCTTCATCAATGACATCTTCGAGAAGCTCGCCCAGGAGGCAGGGCACCCAGTTCACCAGCCCCTAGATCTAGGGTTTCTTTATATATATATATATATATATAATATGAAGTTGTTCTCATTTTAATTTTATTTTTTATGAATAAAGTGTAGTCCATATCGTAAAACTATCAATTAAAAATTTATTCTTAAATTTATATTAGCATAACTAATTAGCAATGAACAACCGCCACGATGTTACTAAATTCGTTAGCTATCAATGTATTTACAATTTATTTATTGGCGTCATTGTTATGTCGTCAATTTGTTTAATGGCACATTTTTCTCTGTTAGTCATGCTAAAATGGTATCACTAATTTTAAAAATTTTTATAGTATCAAGACCCACGTTAGAGAAGGAAAAATGAAAGCATAAGAGCATCACACAGAATTATCCATGCGAAATTCTCAAAGAAACGTCTCTTGAGATCCTAAGAGCCTTTTTAATTCATATAAGGGTACAATTCTTCTTTTGTAAGTTAGAATGATATCAGATCAGCTACATAAATATTATTTTTTTCTTAAATCTAGTTGTATAATTGAAGAATCCTATGCATCTATAGGCTTGTAGCTGGTGGTCCCACCAATCGGTTTAGAAACCAAACAATGTGTATATATATATATATATATATATATATATATATATATATATATATATATATATATATATATAGGTTTCATACTTTAATAATTATCATGCTAATACATCAAGCTCATAAACTCACTTTAGAACATTGCTGATAAACTAATTTTATTTTTTTTAAAAAATGCAAGATGCGTAAGAATAATTGAAAAGATCGGAATATTTGAGGAATGACAGCAATCTCATCAATCATTAAATTATTTAGTATTATATTTTTAATATATAAAATTGATAAACTTGTTTATTTAATTTTTAAATATGGGTAAAGAGATGATAGTGCTTGCGCTCGAGGATGTATACATCTACCAAATAATTAAGATTATGATATTTTAGATAGCCAACAATATATAAAATCACTTCACTGATGAATATTAAAGAATCATAAGAAACGTATTTATATTTTAATCTTGATAACGCCATGATTTAGAGTAAGAACAAAGCCCTGCAGCTATATATAACCTGCCAATTACTTGAGTAAATTTCCTCTCAAATGGCTGGTGTCATCTAAATGTACAGTAGATGAATCCATCCATTCAAACAGGGTTCATAATAGAGATGTTTGGACAAGTGATTGTAGGACCCATCAATCAAATCAAATGGATCAGGGTAAGGAAGGAAAATCATTGACGCAACCAAAGTAGTTGGTGAATATCCATGACATGCCAAATAAAATCATCCACGTTAGTCTACATCTCTATTATCACATATGAGTTTTTCCTTTGTCCCACCAGTGTAAACTTATCCGCATCATACAACAAGCATGAATTTTAAAACTCAACATGAATCACGATCAATTATAATAAAAACCAAATATAAATTTCTTGGATATGTACGTGCTTGCGCTTGATTCTAGATGGTACGCGGTGCAATAATCTTATCCACTTGGTGACCCCACCAAAAGGACGGATGAGGATTGGTGGGGTCCATGCTGATCGAGCCTGCCTTCATCAACGCAGTTGGAACGCAGTTCGGAGCATTTTCTCCTTAAAAATAGCGCGATTAAAATATTACATGACTTTGGCGTAGGATTGGTTACTTTTATTTATGGTCAGAAAAAAAAATACTACTTTGTCTTAAAAGTTATTTCATAATTAAAAATTAAAACGCGGACTGATAAAAGGGGGCTGGGTCGGTTGGGGTGTCAGCGTTATGGATGGCAGGTTATTGTTTTTTTTTTTTTTTTTTGTTTGTAAGATCGAGAGAGAAATCTAGGGAGTTAAAAAAAGTTGGCGGTGCGGTAGTGGACGGGAGAGGCGTGTCCATGGTGTCGCTGTCGCAACTCCGCCCGTTAGATCAGCTTCAGCAGGCGTCGTCCATGGGCGGTGGTTAGCGTCTTTTAATCTAGATAGTAAAAACTCGCTACCTCTCCAATCCCGGAGCACAGAGAGCGAGCGAGCGAGCTCCTAGGGTTCTCTCGCTTGGAGGAAATGATTGCTCTTTGGTTTCCTTCACCCGTAATTCTCTCCGGGTAAGCGAACAGAGTATCTTGATAAAAGGATCCGTGCTTTGTTTCTTCAGTTTTGTTTTTTTTTTTTTTGGGGGGGGGGGGGGGGGGGGGGGGGGGGGGTCTTGGATGGCGTTTGTAGTTGTTCTCCGTGATGGTCTCAGAAATGGGAGATCATTCGATTTCAGTGATGGAAATTTGGTGGTGTTTAGGGTTTCAAGGAGCAACTTGTCGCTGGGATTTTTTATTTTTTTTTCCTTCTGATCTCCCAAATTGCTAGAGATTTGATGCTTTCTGCGGTTTGATGGACGGATTGGCAATGAGGGCGGTTTGCCGAACGTTATGCAGCGCAGTGGTCTGTGTTGAGTTTCTCTTTTCTTTTCTTTCTTTCTTTCTTTCTTTTTTTTTTTTTTTTTTTCCTCTGTTTTTTAAGATTTGCATTCTTGAATCTACAAGCTACTGTGCTTTCTTTTGTTTTTCTAAGTAACGATATGTCTACAGATTTAATAAGGCAGTAACTTTTTGTTGCTTAACGTTTTAAGTAGGCATTAACTAGTCTAAATATTTGAAGATTGTTATTTTATAGGTTCAATTCATGCAGTTTCTAGGAAGTTACAGTATTTAATTCGAAAATGGAGAATGCTGTGGAGTCCGGCAGAAAAAATAAAGGGGGAAGTTTTGTATAAAGACAAATATATGCAAGTTAATTACTAGAACTACTTTTATAGTGTTTTGTTTTCAAGGAAAATAATCATTCGAAGTATAACCTCCTTCCACAGCTCGCAAGTTCTCTGCGGTATTATCAGTTTGGATTTTTTATCTTTGAAGGGAGGAGAAAGCAGTAATATTAGTTTATATATATATATATATAATCAATTTGGAAAAGAAATATAATATTGTAAATTGGGTTCCACTAAATGTATAGTGGGTATATAATTCTGTGCGTGTATATGTATGGTGTGAGGTGACTCCAAGCCTCTGCCATTATCAGGGATTGATCCATTCAATAACGGCTTCAAGGCAATATTTTCGGTGGCACATCCAACAAATGGTCTGTATTGTTCATTATGATCTACAAGATGCAAAATGACTAAAAAAAAGGTTTTGAAGATTAGTTGGTCATGCATCAAGTGGTTATTATGTCAATGTTAGGTTTCTTAAATATTTTTTTGTCAAGTGTCTGAACCCATTAAACACTTGAGTTTTGGTCTGCATATGACTTGAAACAATACTGATCATTGACTTGAATGGTGATGTAAAAATGATCATCATTTTCAGGACTTGTTGGACTGGATGAATGTTGTTTGAAAAGTTTCATCTATACTCAACTTTTCTATTTTCAGGTGTGTGAGTTTCCCGTTGCAATGGAGGTTGGAATGAGAGGGCTATAAAATCTGGCTGAAATTAGCATAACATTCACCTATCAGCAACTAAATGGCATCTACCAGTCTAAGGCATAGTGGCGTGGGCACTTCCAGGGCAGCAAACAGTTTCAAGGGATCATCCAGTTCAGTTGAATGGCTTGGAAGAGAGATGCTGGAGATGAGATTAAAAGACAATATGCGAGACCCTGACGAGGACAAAGTAAGGGTATGTGTGGTTTTTGAGAACAGTCCCGTTTTCTTTTTTCATTTTCATAGAAAAAGAAATATTTGTGAAAACACATTTGGTAAATAAAAATGAAAATAGTTTTCTACCAAAAAACTCAAAAGTGATAGAAAATTGAACATTGTTTAAAGATGTTTTCACCGTCTTCTATATATATAAAAAAAGAAGAAAATAAAGATTAAAGAACTTAAAAACATAGGAATTGACAGTATTTCCTTTAATTTTGTTTACTCACCTTTTAAAAGTCATTATTTTTAATGGAAACAAAAATAAAAAATAATTTTTACTTTCACTTACCAAATGTAATTTTTAGAAATCAGAAAATAAAAAATAAAAACTCTTTTGAGGAACTAAAAACGGAAAACATTCTTGAAAACCAAATGCTGCCTAACATTCTGTTTTTAATATTCTTTTGAATTGGCTATGGACTGGTTATGTTCTTATAGACTAAAGTTCCCTATGAAGGATCATTTCCTACTCCCCACATGCAAGAGATAATGCATTGACACTCAATTTAACATTTATCAGGGACTTTGTTCCATCAATGAAATAACTGTGCAGAATATCTTTGTTGAATTTTTTTTGTCCCCTTCTTTTTGTATTTTTACCAGGAAATTGAGCCAGACATTACTGATGGAGTGGGTGCAGAACCGGGACATATAATTGCCACTATTGTTGGTGGTAGAAATGGTCAACCCAAGCAGGTTGCCAAGAAATTTTCTATGTTTATATTTGTCATGATCTTACTGTTTGCCCCTAACAAAGTCACCAAATTTGTAACTTATTAAACAGGCAGTTACCTACATAGCAGAGCATGTGGTTGGAACAGGTTCTTTTGGCGTTGTATTTCAGGTAATCTTGCTTTTTTCTAACTAGTTCATTTATTTGCTGTTGAGTTAGATCTTAGAATAATTTTTCCCACTTCTTAGGCAAAATGTAGGGAAACTGGAGAAATTGTTGCTATCAAGAAGGTTCTTCAAGACAAGCGCTATAAGAACAGGGAATTGCAGATTATGCACATGCTGGACCATCCTAATATTGTTGGTCTCAAGCACTACTTCTTTTCTACCACAGATAGGGAAGAACTTTACCTGAATCTTGTACTCGAGTTCGTTCCGGAAACCGTTAATCGTATTGCAAGGCAATACAACAGGATGAACCAGCGGTTGCCGCTCATATATGTGAAACTCTATACTTATCAGGTCCGTGCGATCATATATTTTATTGTTTGTTTGACTAGCAGCCTAGCAATTATATCACTTTCAGTTTCTCAGATCTCAATGTTGGACCTTGTAATTTTATCATTGTATTGTTCTTGCACTTATGGGCATAATCACATTCATCTCAAATGGCAAGTATGTTCTTCGACTGCTTTTACTGTAAATCATTTTCCTTAGATGATCATTTTTAATCAGCGGCTGTCACTGTATGAGACATATAGTATCTTTAGTCTTGACCATAGTAGTCCACTAAATGTGATTCAGAGAGAGGCTTCTATTTGGTGTATGGATTGATGTTAAATGTTTAAGCAATCCTATGGGCTGATGACCGCCATAGCATGGGCTTTCAATTAATTCACATTAGACAATGTATGAAGGCATTGGACCATGGAAAACTTGCACGTGGTACTTGTCTACCTTTATGCCTTTTTGAAGATAAGAAATACCTAAGCAATTTCTTTTATGTTTAAAGGAGATGATATCTGCACATAATGATAAAATAGACACTCTATTAACCAATACTTTATGAATAAGTAAAGTCTAGTACCTAATATTTTTTTAATGAAAATGAAGTTAATTCTAAGGTTAGTAACTTATATTTTCTCATATCTTTCTATCTAATGACTACTGTGGAATCTCCCAGTAAGATACTAGTTGTTTGTCATTGCAAATCTTTGCCTCAACTATCTGTACCTCCTTTTATATTATAAATCCATGCTTAAACATATAATGTTATAGAATAGCATCTATTTGTATTTGTAATTTGTAATTTTTATCTTAATTTATATTTATGTAATCATCCTCTTCTATAATTATAGATGCAAGACTTACCTGGAACTATTTAGCTGTTTCTCTTCAGACTTTCTGAAAATAGTACTTTGAAGAGGAACCAAGTATTATTCTCTTGGTCTTTTTCTTACCTTCTCTTCTCCTCCCTCTTTCTTGTCACTTTTGCCCTCTTTTATTAGCTAAATTTAATGGTTGAAGCTTGGCTCAAGTAAGGTATGACTGGATGCTCCTTACTGTTTGGGGTCTAAGACATGGACCTGGACTGAAATATTCCCTCAATGACATTACGTGGCTTTGGGTTGTGTCAGAAATCTGTGGTGAACATGACATTATAAATCAGGTTCGAGCTTTGTGGGGTAAACTCCTCTAATTTGAAGGTAAACTGAAAACATGTTCTTGCACAAGAGAATAAGGAATTCCTCTTATGCATTTGGACACACACACACACACAAACACAACATTTCTGGGAAGAAAAAATAAAAATGTCTATTTTAATTCTTGAGAACATGCATGATGGTACATTAGGAACAGATATCTAATTAGCCAGCTTCTGATAGAACCTCAAACATCCTTTGAAGCTTTGACTATTAATTTTACTACTTTACTCTGACGTTGAAATTATTTAGTGAAATTGCTGCTTATGCCACTTCTTCTCTAGGAAATCCTGCAAATAATTGGTTCATGCATCCATGGACTTTCTAGTCTCCCTTCTACAAGAAGTTAAACTGATGATGATATTTGGACAATTCTTTGTAAGAAAATTTTATCTGCATATGATAATAGAGTCAGGTTAAGCATCAATGTTGCAGTTTTGTCAAGAAAATGGGAACTCCTAAAGAATTTGTAGAACATAAAACACTAAGTAAGAACTGGAGTCAGAAAAGTACAATAAGCTTAATCAAGTAAAACAATCTGAAATCTCTTAAACTGCAGAAATTTCGACTACAAATTGTCGAAGCAATGAACTCCAAAATAAGCAGGTACTTTTTAGAATATTTAATGACACCAATGTGACTAATATTTCATTGCCAATGCTAGCAATAATTTGTTTTATGCATCCAAGTAGGATGTCTTAAGCTGTGATAGTGGTTCACCTGCATTTTTTTTGAAAAATAGATTTAAATTATAATCAGCTGACCTATGATTCTCTCGGCCATGATTCTCTTGACCATGATTTGACTTTTGCCAGGTTGTCGGAGATGACCTTGTTTGGTCATGTCTGATTATGATATACCTAGTCATGGTTGGCTTTTTAACTGATGCTCCCACAAACCCAATTCTGTTTTGTCAAGTGACCAAGGGTAGAACCAAGTTTGTGGATACATGGTCTAGTGCCTAACTGATTCTTACCCTAGAAGTCCTGAATCTCTACATTGAACTAAATATATAGTAGTAATGTTAAGCATTTGTTTATCACAATAATTATGTCATTATGCGAGTATTGTTGGTGGTAATATGCAAGAAATTGAAGGGGCCCACAATAGAAAGATAAATTTCCAGATTCACTGCAATTGCTGTATGAGAAGGTGGTGAATCTGCTCATATTCATCAACTTTGAAGGCTCACGAACTGGTTTCCCATACATGACTAACATATTGGTAATTTAACATAATATATTAACGTTTCCAGACGTAGTCTAACTTATTTATTTTATAAAAGATGAACTATTGGCTAATTTGAAGCAAAAGATGTGTTTTCAAACCTTATAACAAATATTTTAGGGCCTGTTTGGATGCCAGAGTCACTTATCCAGTGATAAGTTATTCTTTTTCCTAGAGAAGGTGATGGAAGGAGTGGTGGTGGAGGAGAAGAATCTTAAACAATAAGGGGAGCACTCCATCTGGCAATCCTCTGAAAAATAAGGTTTTATGTTCCATTTGAAAGGTGTTCTAATGTATAAATTTTATAAAACATTAGCCCTAACTGGTCCAAATAATTATTCATTAATTTATATATATGTCCAATTATATTTTCACAGGAATCTGAAAGATAGGGGTGCTCCTATCACACATCCACTATTATATTTTGTATTAGTTGTGTGACTTGCATACGTATGTCATCTATGGAAGGGAACTCTAATATGCTTTTCTCCATCTTGAATACTGTGTGTGGTGGTATAGGGACTGGATTTGTTAATTTTCTTCATGAATTCATCACATGCGGACTCAAATGACTTAAAATGCAAAGTTAATGTATCAAAGCTGATGGCGACCTTTCAGTTTTGCACACAGAACTTGACATGTTGATATTAAACCAAAGAACATGCTTTCGTCAAAATATATGTACAAGTGTATTGTGGTGTCAGATCACTTACCAAGGTTTATCATTATAGATAAGCCCAACCATCGTGCTAAAACCTTGGTTTACATCAAATGATGTTCGTTAGTTTGTATCTAGTTCTAATGTTAGATGGAACGACTATGAGGCTAATTCCTTTGCTTTTAGACGACAAACACATGCTTGTGCATGCATACACATCTGGATGGTGAGAGTTACATATACTTGCACATATGTGGATGCATTATGCTTCAAGGCAAAGATCCAAATTGCCCATGTAGATTGACAGGGGATGTGCAGGCTGGTTTGGCTACTTAGGTCCTGATGCTCGACTCTCTTTTTTAACTAGCAAATTTACATCCACAAGTTGAGTTTGGCTCATTAGATCCATTTATTGGTGATGTCTTCCATAAACATGACATAACCAACAAGCCTTATCTCATCTATTGGGAACAGGATGTTGTTTCATAGTTTATGCTATTTTGCTCTACATTGGCGTTTGTACCTGATCTTGACCCTCTGCATTGCTGTTTTAAGCTTATAACTGTCATAATAGTGATAAATAACATGCTAATTTGTACCCTAGTTAGTAGTTTCAGTAAAAATAGTCTCAGATTGTGATTGGAAGCTGAGTCTTGACATTTTTGGTCTTTATTCATTAGATTGTATGAATCTTATTTAATGCAATTCTTCATATTTTTTTTTTTTTCAGATATGCAGAGCTCTTGCTTACATTCATAACAGTGTTGGCATCTGTCATCGAGATATTAAACCTCAAAACTTGCTTGTGAGATCTTTCTCTCTTCTTTCTTAGGCTGTATTATACTAGGCAGATTTCCAACTATGCCCCATCTGTACATCTCATTCATGCTGTATGTTTGCATCTGTATGAATGTGTGACCATAATCATTAACATACTGCCATCAACAGGCTCAAGGAAGGATTTGCAAGCCACATCAAGCATTTGATGTTTATTTTCCAAAAAATCGAGGCTTTAAATTTATTTTCATCATAGGATTGGCAGTCTTGCTGTTGAAATATAATCTTTAGCTTGACTAGCTATGTAGTGAAATTTAAATGTGCCTATTATTGTGCCTTTGCACATGTATGATGGGCAGGAAAACCTCAATTTTGTGAGGCTGATCATTCTTAAAGTTATGATGGGATATTTAATTGTCATGAAGTGTTCCATTTCCTCACTCATCTTAGTTTTTGTTTTGCATATTCACAATGCACTTAATGTAAGCCAAATTTATAAGTGTCTATTAACATGGATCATGCATGGGCATCAACTCGTAAGAAGCCCTCAATTAAATGGGAGACACTGGTTACCTTACAGAAATGTTATTTCATTAATATAGTTTACAATGACAAGTGATTGATAGAGACATGGTAATTGTTGAAGCATTTGGACTTGCTACTGCTGATACATGTCCTGCATAAGCTCTTCGAAAATTCGTTATTTTTCTGTTTACCCCATACTAAACTGTTGTTTCCAGGTTAATCCACATACGCATCAGCTCAAATTGTGTGATTTTGGCAGTGCAAAAGTACTGGTAAGCCTTCTTTAAGTATTGTTTTCTGTTTGAACAATGGATTTTGCTTGAAGCTGTGGTTCTGGTGCCATAATCCAGGTGAAAGGAGAACCAAATATCTCCTACATATGCTCAAGATATTATCGAGCACCTGAGCTCATATTTGGTGCAACTGAGTATACAACTGCAATTGACATGTGGTCTACAGGCTGTGTAATGGCTGAGTTGATACTTGGGCAGGTTGTTTCTTTCTCATTTGGAAGTTTCTGTACTTTTTAAAATCTAACTTATTGTAGCTAGTGTTCCATCAGGCTTTCTACTCCTTATTGTTCCAAAGTTCTAATATTTGAGTTGAATATGTGGTTAATGTAGCCCTTGTTTCCTGGAGAAAGTGGAGTTGATCAGCTAGTCGAGATCATCAAGGTGATTCCATTATATAATAAGTGCACATCTTCTTTGTAATTCTTCTGGTTTCTGAATGCCCACCCTGTGTTCATGGATATGTAAAGGTTCTGGGAACACCCACAAGGGAAGAGATAAAGTGCATGAATCCAAATTACACCGAGTTTAAGTTTCCACAAATAAAGGCTCATCCATGGCATAAGGTAAATGCAAAATAAGTTATCTTTAGTTTCATATGACTCTGTTCAACTTGTATGGGTAAATGTTCCTAACTATTTCTATATTGAGATTTAGCTCAACTTATTGCTTATCTGAACACTGAAAGCATCAAATTGTGGCATAAAATGTTATACTTCCTACTTATCTCGTTGAGTATCCTTTTATGAACTTTATTTGGATTCTAATGAATATTCTATTGTCTTTTTAAGAGAAAAGGAAGACTTTGCTAGACTTGATGACATAATTTTTTATATTTTTTATAAGGGAAGAAAGACCACTCTCCTTGTGCAATGACTTTAGAATGTCTTCCCATTAAAAGAAAAAGAAATCTTATGAATATTATATTTTTTTAAAAAGTATTTGCCAAAGAGGGAGCAAGTTTTTCTGTGTTTCTTACCTTAATACTCAAAATAAAAAGCCTCACCTCATCAGTGAGGTTGGCCACATCAGATAAAAGGTATAATGAATTAAAATCTGAGTGTGTTCCTGATTCTTTATAATTAACATAACCATATCCTTTTCAAGTGGGTCATCTTATCTGTGATTACCTGTGTTATTTGTAGTTAAACATAGCATCCATAACAATCAACATCCCAAATAATCAAGGAATTCATCTCCTGGCTTTTAAATACATACAACCATTGATCAGTTAAGTTGTCATCTAGTTTTTGGTTAATCTATAATGCATTGATAAAACATATGATTGCATATGTACAAGTTTTGCATTGTTCAAGCTGATATTTTATTCTTTTGTAGTTGTAGAATTTTCATATACAATTATAAGACAACTAGTATTTCTTCGAGACAAAAGTGACCGTTCCAGATATAGGTCTATGCAGCATGTTTATCTGTAATAATATTGAATCATTTATGGATGCTGGGAAACACCCAGTTCCATTCTGCAACTGAGATGGAATTAAGAACGGTTACCAACTATGGCCCCCAAAAGACCAGGTTTTGTCAACAACATAGTACACTGGTCATTTCAAATATCAGATTAACAAAATTTTTGATTGTCCAAAAATGTTTACAATGAATATAAAAATGTGAAGTGTGCACGATGTGGTACATCACAGAAGGTTCTCAGGAAATGTTTATTGCATTTAATATATTTATATATATATATATATATATATATATATATATATATATATAGAGAGAGAGAGAGAGAGAGAGAGAGAGAGACTTGGCTAGGCTTAAGTGGAATGTTCACTTGGATCCAATCAGGTCTATGTTGGACCTTGGAGGTCTCACATCGATAATCCAAGCCATCGGAAGTAATATAGTACCTCTAAAATACTTCAATACTAAAAATCATATAATTTGGAAAACCTTTAGCCTATGCATCAAGGAGTCCTAAAATTAAATAGCTTAAATAATATGAAACAATACTTTTAACCACTCAATGCATAGGCTAAGAGTCTCTAATCACATTATTTTTTGTGTTCAAGCATTTTAGATGTAGTAGATTACATCCAACAAGATGGATCATCGATGGGGGATCCCCATCATCAAAATTTAGATCTAACTAGATATGAGTGGGGCTCCTTTCGAGTATAGCCAAGTCTCTCTCTCTCTCTTATATGTGTGTGTAATCTTGCTTTTATGATCATGAGATGGATTTTTTTTTTAAATGTGCTCCTGATTTTTCACTTTAGTATGTTTTTGAATATTATTTACTTACACATATATGAAGGAAAATGAAAGAAATGATAGGAGTAGCCCCAATTGAAGATAAAATGAAAGAAAATTGATTACGGTGGTTTGGATATATACAACGAAGACCTTTAGATGCTTCAGTTAGAAAGAGTGATCTTGTAACAATCCATGGTAAGGATAGAAGTAAAGGTAGACCTAAATTAATATGGATAAAAATAATTAAAAAAGATATAATTATTTGTAATTTGAATGTCGACTTAGTCCTGAATAGAGCAGAGTGGAGGAAGCAAATTCATATAGCCGATCCCATGTAGTTGGGAAAAGGCTTAGATAAGTTGAGTTGTATATATATGAAGGAATTGAAACTTTTCAAGACAAAATCATGTTGTTTAACTATCATCTCAAGCATCAATAGGAGCACATCCTGTGGATACTTGTCTGAACAAGTAAAATTCCTACATGAAATTGGTAAAAAATTATGATGGCATTGAAATTCATAATTTCAAATGTCATGTTACTGACATATGAATTTTTGGTATTCGGTTACTCATTTTATATCTAACTGGATCATTCTTTGGTGAAGCATCTAAGTTCAAATTTGTTGGCAGCTCATACTGAAACTCAGTCTCTTCCAGAAATGTAGTGTTAGGAGTCTTGGTAGCTCAGCTATTCTGGCATTTTTAGGCTTGAAGAAGTTTAATAAATTGGAAATATAATCTATTAATAGGAACAGTAAAAGTGCTCCTTTCTTTTGGGTAATGAAGCATGCAGTGCATCCTGATCCAATTGTTGAAAGACTAGCTCTCACATTAATTAAATAATAGAAATGGTTATTAGAAAGATGTCATCCTATATCAGGATATGACGACGAGTAATCTTGTGAAAGAAAATTTGAAAGACCACGAATGCCTAATATTGCCTGACTGACCCTCTTGTGGTAGCTTGAATTTTCTTGAAGATTGCCGATCAAGTTATTACAAAAGAGGAAGGATACCTACTCCATCAGATGGGTTTGACTCATGTAAGGCTCAACATCTCGCATGCATGTTGATCCCTGATTATTAGATTTGGCTCATATGGTCCAACATCTCCCATGCATGTCCATCTTGGCTACTAAAATATTTATTTATATGGGTCTCCAACACAAGATTGGATATTCTGTTGACAATTATTTTTTCCTTCTTTAAAAAAGGATTCTGAATGATCAAGGGACTCGAGTTTCTCTTGTCGGACTTTCATTCATATAAGGAAATTTTCTACACTATTGTCTGAGTTATTTGAATTTTCGGGCTTGTTGCACCCTCTTTGATCGCACAGGATAGTTCAACCCTTGCATCAACTTACGAAAACTGAATCTTTCCAGCTAGCACTATTCTGAAGGTTTTGCTTAAATGCACTATTTCTTTCCTTAATAAATTAATCCCTATTTAAGTTCTAGAAATTCCTTAAATTGTACAATGCATTAAAATATTGTCCAGTAGCTGCAAGAATAAACCTAGTTAAAATACTACGCAGATTACATCAATGGCAGATTTCAGCTAAGAGCAAACATTGCTGTATTCTATCCTTTACAGATTTTTTGAAACTATATCTTGACATTTTGATTACTCCAGGTTTTCCAAAAGCGACTGCCCCCAGAAGCAGTTGACCTGGTATGCAGGTTCCTGCAGTACTCGCCAAATCTGCGGTGCACTGCTGTAAGCTTAGATCAGATCATACACTTTGATAGCATGATTTATTTGAGATGGTACCCTTATACTGTTGAATTCTAAGCATGGAGAACCTGCAGTTGGAAGCCTGCATGCACCCTTTCTTCGATGAGCTGAGAGATCCAAATACTCGTCTGCCCAATGGTCGTCCTCTACCTCCGCTCTTCAACTTTAAACCTCGAGGTGATAAACTTTTCATATTATTGAGCATACATTGTAGCAGAGAGCATCAAGTAATTTACACCCTTTCTGTCGGCTAATATCATGTAAATTTACATGTGGCTGTGATTTTCTGACCGTGCAAACACCATCCTAACCCTAAGGTAGTGTTTGAAATAGGGGATAAGAGGGGATATATAGGGGATATCCCCTCTTATTCCCAAAAGCCATAACTATAAGGGATAGCTGGGAATAAAGTTAACCAAAGGGATAATCCATGGTTAACCATGGTTAACCATGTGATATCCCCTCAATTTATTCTCTAGAGAATGCAGGAATAGCTGGTTATCCCTCAAATAAAAGTAAAAAAAACTTATCCTATAGATTTACCTTTTTGCATTTGATATGATCAATGGGATAGTCAAGGGATATCCCTAGGGATAGCCAGGGGATAAACTCTATCCCGTATACTTATCTGGATAATATTTTTTCTATCAAACACTACCTAAGAGCTTGCTGATCGGTCATTAGACTATTGCACTATTTCATCTTGGTCGTTAGATTATTGCACTATTTCATCTTAGAACCCTTTATTCATGTAAATTGGTATTCTGCAGTCTCCTTTTTCTGCCAGAAGGCAATACGTAAACAATGAGAATTACTCTTTATTTAGTTGATTTCCAATATCATATTATGAATGCAAGTACTTAAATGCATCATTTAGCTGCAAATTCCTAAGGGGCTGTTTGAAGATGGCATTCCCATGCAAATCACTGCATTTGAAGTGTGTCAAATTTTTCATAGGAACCTCATTTGTATCCAATTTTGGAATATAAGATTAATAAGAAGAGGGATGTTAATCTTTGATTTTCAAGAATCTTTTTTTTCTAAGCAATAAAGAATTATTATGCCAATTTTTCCCTTCTGACTTCAAACAGCATCTAAGTACAACTTTACCATTGGTAGGCACTAACTAATTTAGAACTCGAAGAGGGTCTGACGAAGCGATCCCGGTATATGTCATCTTTGATTGAATTTTGGAATATAAGATTAATAAGAAGAGGGATGTTAAATCTTCGAGAATCAAGAATCTTTTTTTTTCTTTTCTTAGCAATAAAGGATTATTATGCCAATTTGCCCCTTCTGACTTCAAACAGCCTCTAAGCACAACTTTACCATTGCTAGGCACTAATTTAGAACTCCAAGAGGGTCTGATGAAGTGATCCCGGTATATGTCATCTTTGATTGAATGCTTGTTTAGGAAACTTAATGTCTAATGTCTTGTTAATTTGATATTGCACCTATATGATGATTCATAAAGCATATAAACCCAATGTATTTTCTTCTTTTTATGTTTTAACTTCTTGACCATACATGCAAGCAAATATGTACTTTTTCAGCATCCGCATTGATGCAGAGACCTCATTCTGACTTGCCTGTTCTTGACCTTGGCAGAGATTGTGTGCATCCCTCCAAATGCTCTTGAACGCCTTGTTCCAGAGCATGCAAGAAAGCAGAGTTTGTTCATGGCCTTGCATACTTAGTAGGCATGACAAACGTGACATCTCAATTATCCTCTGGATCTGTTCATCTGGTTTGGTTTCATGAGATATACAAACTCACGTTTTTTTTTTTCCAATTCCTTTGTTGATATTAATCTTTTTCCTTTTTATTTTTTCCTTCAATCTGAATGTGTATGTGTGTGAAGATGGTTATAGAACATTAGAATAGCCAGAGATTCCAGAGGCTTGTTTTAGAATCAGTTACTATCAAGAAGAATCTAAATTTACTTGGGAATTCCAACTGTAATGGAATCTGATTGTAAGGAGCTCTGCAATATGAATTTTTATTTCTGACTTGGGGCTTGTAAACAAAACCACTACTCCAATGCTGTAAAAAAATTGAAAAAAATTGATCCACCTGAATCGAAGTGTTGATTCCGGGATATGACTGATGGTTAAAAGTGAAGTGCTGCAACTAGCCCAACCCTACAAGCAACCATAAGCAAATGAATTGACAGATGAAACTAAACCAGCAAACCAGACTATTTCAAAAGAAATTGCAATGCTTGAAATAAACTTTTTTTTTTTTAAAAAATATTGAGATAACACTCAGACTCAATGAAATTCATGTAGGTATTTGAGACTTGCCCAGAAAGATGAACTCCAATGTCATTTCAATACAGTACCTCGTTATTATAAGCCTCAAAACCTTCATTGGATCAGCCAATCTGATACAACTCAATCAGGTCTTGTTATCAAACTAATTGCTTTCTTTTATTTTGCTTGGTTTAGGTTTATATTTTCTGCAAAATGTTTTAAATCCTTTTTTTAATTACTTTATGATTTCAATTTATATATTTTTTTTCTTCCATGCATACGACATCATTAATTTGTACCAGTACATCATATATTGAAACTATTAAAGGCATTCTGTCTTCTTCTTATTATAAATATCTATTAATATATAAAAGAGTATTTTTTTAATAAAAAATATATCCTTTAGGCTTATTATGTTTCATTTATATCTTTCAGACCTAAAATAAAAAGTAATATTTTTGAAGAACTGAAGTAGTTCTGGCACTGTCCTCAACCGCAATCATGTGAGATGTGCAAGTTGCCAATTTCAAATACCAAGCTTTAAATTTCTATTTCCTTAAATCCAACAAGAGATATTATGGAATAGCAATATTTTTATCTATCCAAAAAAAAAAAAAATCAAGCGCAAGTTCCACTTGCCCAAAATTTCATCCTACACATTTTATTTTTACTTTAAACCAATCAGTTAATGTACCTAAGAATTACATGCAATAAACTTTCAACAAAAATTAGGATCAATCATTTATAAAGAAGAGTGTTTTAGGCTGTCATCAACGTATGGCATAAGCTATCATTAACATGAGGCAAACATTCGATGCCTTTTCAGTGTTACTAAATATTACTATTGTACTATAAAAGAATTCATATATATGATCTAATAAGACTGAATTAAGATTTTATTATTGTGAATTAAGATTTTATTATTGCTGTTTAATATAAATTTATGGTGAAGTTTTGGTGGAATTCTAATTATCATTTAACACAATCAATTTCTCAATTTATATACTTTCTTTTGATAATCTCGAAAAAAAAATAATAGATGTAACAATTCGACCAGTATTTATAATAAAAATTACATTAGTGAGGAGAAAAGAAAAAAAAAAAAAGAGAAGATAGATTGCTTTTTGTTGTCGCGGAAATTCGTTCTTCGATTCGATTGCGCCTTGGCTCCTGGTCCGAACGCCGGTCTCGTCGCCCAGGGTGGAACCTGTAAGATAGTCCGTACGCAGAAGGTATTTCGGGGGCTGCCCTCTGTGGAGGACCCTTCGACGCTCAAGTCAGTAGAGATTCACAGCAAGCAGATATGAGGAGAAGACTCTCGCAGAGGAGTTCCCCTAGATGGGTGTTCTCCCAATAGCTCCGAGCTCTGATTGAGTTTCAATGGAGTTTTTCAGTATGAGAGCGGGTAAATGCGTGCGTACCTAAGAGATTTGAGGGCTGTGGTATTTATAGACGATCACCTGATTCTTCGTGCGCGTCGCAGGAGTCCGAAGGCCGTTGAGATTCGAAACGGATTCGAATCAAGTTTGTTATGAGGCCAGCAGGATCCGTATCTTGTCAGTTAGAGGATCAATGGCTAGGAGAACTAATTGGGGGACCGACGGCTAGGAGAGCTGATTGATGCCTTGAGATTCAGCGATCATATAGGTCCTAGGCCACTACTATGGCTCTTAGGCCACTTCTTGCGTGATTCCCCGTTTGGAATCTTATTCAGTTATTGTGAATTTGAACTCTCCCGCTTCGGATTCCGCAGAGGTGTTCGAGTGCCTCGGCTTGGCCGAGGCAAGGGACAATTTGATTTTCCGAGGTATAGGATAACTTGAGTTGCGGTATGAGGATGGAGCTCGGGTCGTCGGGGCGACCGGACTTTGCTAAAGGTGATTCGGCTTCGCTGCCTCATGGATGTGATAGCTGACCGATAGGGTATCGGGATTGGTCTTGACCCAATTGTCGATATGTGCAGGCATTAATGCAATGATAATTTTACCCCTCATCACATGCCCCCCACTCCCTAGTCCGAAGTATAAATTCGGAAGTAGGGAGTAGAGTCTTGAAATAATCTCATTCAGGGGGAATCCGAAGGGGCATGCAATGATAATCTCGTAAATGATAGGCCACTGTTTTGTCATCATTTTTTGCCACAGCACGAGGAGGAAACGCCTCATCTCCAGCAGGCCGCGATTATGGGAGTTCCACGTGGTGGGACTCCTGTATTTCTGGCGCCCATATCGGAAGTTTTAGCGTCTTGAGCTTTCCTTCCGAAGCGCTATTTAAAGCGGGCTAGGACGACATCCCTTCTGCAATGCTTTTTCATCTCCATCATAGAGATTTTTTTTCCTCCCCAAACCCTTGCTAGCTTATTCGTGGTTTGCCTCTCAATCTGTTAACATGAAGGGCCCAAGCGATGTCGCCTCAGAGATAACCCTCGAGGATTTGGACAGAATCTGCTGCCATTACAAGGTTCCTCGAGACATCTCCCTATGGTCTCCGAAGGCCAAGCATAGGGTTCTGATGGAGTTGAGCCATGGGGTTTTCTTCTACGAGGAGAGCCTAAGGGCAAGTCTCCGGTTCCCTCTTCTCCGCTAGTGCAGGAGGTAATGAGGTTCTACAACATATGCCCAATAATGGTGGCTCCGAATAGCTGGCGCAATCTCATCTGGTTCATCTCGATGTGCAGTCGTGTTGGGGTGACTGCGACCCTTCCTATATTCCAAGTCTGCTACAACCTGGTTTCTGGGAGGAGCTTCGAGTGGCCATATATTGGTCCCGGAAGTCATTTAAAATGATTTCAGATAATCCATCTTCGATAAAGGAATGGAAGTCCCGATTTTTTATTGTCGAGGGGAACATCGGTTCAGATTTTCCGAGGACATGGGCAAGCTACATGAAAGATCTGGAAGCGCGCCCGGAGTTGACCGAGCAGGAGAAGAGGGACTTGATAACCCTTCGCAGTGGTCGAATGCTATTGGCCAGCGCCCTGCTATCAGAGGATGCCCTTTTTTCCACCGGACTTAGTTCTATTTGTTAGTGTATGCCCTAGATCCAATTGGATTGAATGTTGTATACATTCTATGAATATAAATCAAATAAAATGGTTTCTTTATCTATCCAGATGTCTTTTATTTGATATATTTGTCTGTAAGATAAAGTCCAAAAGAATGTGAACCGTGATATGAAATTTGTAATAGAGATTACAAATTGTGAGATTCAAATTGCACGTTATGGTTCGATTCTTTAAACTTCCCTAGTCGATGTGTAGATGAGACTGGACACCATCGAGCACCGTGAGACTAGCACACATTGCATATCCTCACCCTTGGGGTGAGCAGCTAATTTTACAAGCTGAAGTATGAAGATACTTGGATAGGTGTGTGGATTCTCGTTATTGTAACGATGCATTGGGTGACCCGTACAAAGATCCCATATGGATATTCTATATAGTGTCGATGGTTGATCTCTAATGATGGTAGTGTGAGTGATCCTTTGACTTGATATCTTCATTGCATCTCATGTGTGAAATGTCATGCTTTGATGGCATCCAAACGTCGCTCTAGCCACGGGTAGCAAATATGGTATCGGTTGGGTATAACATGAAGCACATGAAGATGGTGTTTGATCAAGATAGGATTCGTCTCCCTTGATAGAAAGGGTTATATCCCACGACCACTTGATGGATTAAATTGATTGTTAAATCCTTGCAAGGTTGAGTTGGAATTCGAAATGGTTTCGAAGTTCTAATTCATATGAGTCAATTTTTTCTGAGATCAAGTAAACAAAGATCAATTACAGGGTTGACACATTCCATACCACTGATTGATCTGGGATATGTGACGAAAGGATTTGATCATACGGTAACCGTTCATGGACAGGTGTTGATGGTCACATCAATGAAACCTTTAGCAGTTGGGTGGTCATGATGCTTTGCTAGAGGCCTCTCATGATCTATAATCATGTTGGTGATTTGGACAAAGAGTTGTCCAATCATTCCTAGGGTCTATGATTAGGACATGATTATTGCCAACATATTAAAGGGCCTAATGGGTCACACGCATTAAGGAGAATTTTGGATGAATTAAAATGAGAATTAAATTAGATTTAATTTAGATAAGATGATCAATTAAATAATTGGGTGAGACCCAATTTAAAGAAAATATAATAATAATGGATATGATCCATTATAGTAGAAGGAATGTTAAGGATAAATTATTTGTGCATATGATGAACATATAATTGGATACCCAAATATGGCATGATCCATGTGATGGATGGCTCTGATTATTCGGGTATGGATGGCCAATCTCAGCCATGTAAAGATGGAATCATGCCCATGGGATGAGGCATGATGAATCTCTACAGTTCGATGATGAACACGTATAAATTGGGGCATGTAGTTATAAGATAAACAACTCCTAATTTCAAAGGCTGAGATTGTGACACTTGGATTAACGTTACCATGAGAATGAGAGTTTCTTCCATTTCTTTGGATTAATGTTACCATGATGTTATCATAAAAATCAGAGTTTCTTTTGTTTCTTTGGATTAACGTTACTATGACGTTACTATAAAAAGAGGTCTCTTCTTTTCTCTTGGAACGTTTCCTTCTCACCCTATAAATATGGTTCCTTCCTCCTAGGAAGGAAGAGCAAGAGCATGAGAAGAAAAAGATTAGATCTTTATCTTCTTTATTTCTGTAAGGGGATTCAAGAGGCGCTAGCACCCCTCTCTCTCGTAGTATCATCTTCATACCTTGGAGGTCTTCATCCCCTCTTCTCTGCGTGGATTACCGTTAGAGGCCGGACACGTGGACGACTAGTGACAAAGGATTAACTGGCTTCATCCTCATCTGCATCGATAAAGGACTCAGGTAATTTTATATTATATCTTCTGCAATGTTTATATGAATTTGATTTATATCTTGTATACATAATTCCCATCACTATTGACCCCCAAGGTGAGTCTATTTTTCCCTTTGCTCTGATGGTCGATATGCTCCAGCAACCCTATTGCTGTTCGATTGAACGTTTACTGTGTTTTCAGTCGAGAGGTCGGAGTTCGTGGGCCAAATAAAGAAGGAGCTGAACAAGCACCACAGGAGCTCCAGCTCCGGGGATAAGCATAGGTCCGAAAAGAGATTCCGTCCTTCTGGGTCTTGCCCGAAGGAGCCAAAAAAAGATAGTGTTGGCCGCCATTCTTCCACTCCAAAGAGGGAGGAAGTGGGAGCGTCGGCCGCGGTCGGTGAGCCCTTCCTACCGGAGGGGGGCACAGTAGTGGAGAAGGAAAGCGCCATTGGGGGAAGCTCGGAGGGAGCCATCGAAGTTTCCCCCCTTCAAATCGTGGTTGTATCAGATGATGCCGAAAAGATGTCACTGATTCGTCTGGCAATCCTCCTGCCTGAGGCTAATTAGCCTCATTCGCTAGCGGTTGGCAGCCCTTTGGCGCTGCGCGCGGATGGGGAAGAGGCCCCTGCTTTGGCCGAGGGGTCAGAAGAGGCGCAGTTGTGGCTACCGAAGTTCATGTGGAGCCGCCTGTTGAAGGATTGGCAGAGGCCGAGGGACCTCTTGCCGGAGGCTCTCTCCTATGGCACCAGGGGGTGCCGTGGAGGAGACCGAGGTTTGGGTGGAGTCCACTGGGGATGAAGCAACGTTTGGAGAGGAAGAGGAAGAAGAAGAAGAACCACCGAGTGGAGGGGATGCTCGGATTGAGGTTCCTTCAACTGAGGCCGAGGCATCCGAGGCCCTGTAGGCTAAAACTCTAGTGGAGGAGGCCAAGAGGATGGCGGTTCCTTAGGTCGAAGTTCCTCAGGCCGATTCTTCGGCCGTGAGTTTTCTTATTCATAGCCCAGAGGTGGAAGACATGTTCGCCGCTTTAATGCGGTCTGTATTGCATACGGGAGGGGATTCCTCGGCGGATGAGCCCGCAGTAGAGGATATCGTTGAGGTGGCTTTCGGGCGGTTCGGGGCACCAAAAGATGTCTACCTTCTCCTTAAGATTAGTAGCCCCGCTCTTATGAAGATTGCTACAAACTACGCCTCCTGAGTAAGTCATTGTATCAAGGTTGTAATTCTTAGTCGGCTGACTCGGCCGTACTTTCTTACTTGTGCTTTTTCTACAGAATGCCTTAATTATGAGGGCGCTGAGTTGGCGCTTGAATTTGGCCATGGGGGCCTGTGCTCAGGCCAGGAGGGAGGCCGCCGGTCTTCAGGCGATGGTGGATTCGACCAGTAGACTCTCCAGGGCCTTGTCATCTGTCCAAGGGGACCTCGAGAAGACGAGCAAGTCCTACCGAGCTACCGTCGAAAGAGCCTCTCGGCTCGAGACTCAAGTCAAAGAGCTCCAGGGCTTTCATGAGCAATCGGACAAAGCCTGCTCGAAGTTATCATAGATCAAGTCTAGGCATGCCGATGAAGTTAATGCTATGCGGCTGCGTTTTGACGAGAGATGGGGCGAGCCGAAGGATAGCTACATTGAAGAAAAAGATCACTGGAGCAAAAGGCTCGATGAAGAGGAGCGCAGGTATCAGCGACAGCAAGATCAGCTCACCAGCCTTAATAAGAAGCTCATTGATAGGGAAGATCGGCTGAAATGGCAGCACGATCAAATTGCCAAGCTTACTGCTAATCTTGATGAATCTCGGCAAGAGATTCAGGATAAACAGTCCCAGATTAATGATCTCAAGGAGGGTCTCCAGTAGAATAAAGCGGCCAAATTAAAGGCCCTTGAAAAGGTTCATGAGTTGAATGATAAAATGGCTCGGTGAGAGGAAGAGGTATTGCGTCTTCTTATTTGCTTATTTCTAGTGTCTTTTCTTTTGGCCATGATCTCACATGATCCGGTGTTTGCAGATGGGCAAAATCGGGCTCAAGGTTTAGGACCAATTCAAGGCTTTGAGAGCGGAGTTGGCCTCGAGTCGCCAGATGAACTCCGAACTTGGGAGTCAGTTGGCTGAAGCTAATAGATGAATTTCTTCGGCTATGGACGAGTATAAGAGTTCTGTTCAATTTTTCAAGGAGCACAAAGAGGCTTGTACTGATGCATTTCGGTTTGGCGAAGAGGAAACTCGGGCGAAGATCTCTCGAGTGTACCTTGAGTTAGATTTATCTTTTCTAGAGGCCGAGCTTTATGAAACTCGTACCCCGGGGGCCGAAGAAGCTGAGTATGAGAACATCTTAGATGTTGACCTCGAGACTATCCTGGGCATCGATGAGGCCGCGGCTCCGGAAGGGCATCCTCAGCCTATTGTTGAGGAACTTGAGGTTCTCCCTCCAACTATATTTGAAGTGGGCGGACCAAGTCAAATCCCTTCGGATGTTATCGAGGGGTCCCTGGAACTGACCCGAACCCTAATTCTTAAGGGTTGTTCATGTATTTTTTGCTTTTTTGACTTGTAATTTGATCAAAATCCAATGAATGAATTTTTTGTCTCCTTCTGCATGTCCTATTGTTTTGGTCATCACTTCCCGAACGATCTTTTTGTCAGAGGTTCTTCTCGATGGCAAATGAACGAATCATGCTTTAATGTCGGACTGCTCTTAGGAGTTTCGAACTGAATATTCTGCTTAATCGAAGCCAGATTAACTAGTTCTGCCGATGTATGAAACCATTCGGTTTGCCATGGAATATCATTTTGGCTTCGCCCGAAGCAAGTTTAATAATTTGAAATGCATAAGGCAACTTGATTTGTTGAGGCATAGGATAGCTCGGCTCAAAATGGCCAAAACCTATGGAAATACCTAGGTTGGGGCTGAGGTTGGGTAGATAGTTCGGTCTATCCGAAGCAAGAAGTTGGCTCTCTTTCTGCCGAGGTAGATGAAACGACCCTCGATTTGCCGAAGGATACCTCGTTTTTCCTTAGGGCATTTATTCCGTTGGCCTTTTCCAACGAAAGTCCCTTTAGCGTATGCAATAAGTATTCGATCACCATTGGACGACATCGTTTTCAAAGGGAGATCTCCCTGGTCTGCCCATATCTCAAGGACCTACAGACGATTTTCTGCATTTAAGGCTCTTGATTCGAGATCATAAGAAGATCTTCTGCCTTTCGTCACGGCCTGGGAGGCATGCTCGGCGTGCTTTGGGATGCGCCCCTTTTTCCCTGGCTTATCATGTGGCAGCGTGACCATGGCATTTTGAATCCCGAGGCTCTCTTTTTTAATGGTTGCTCCCGGTTTGTTTGCATATAAAAAGGGGAGTGCGGACTATACTTGAGCATCTCCCAAAGTCTTCTCTTCCTGTGAGTTAGAGAGGTTTTCATGGCGCCTGTTTTACTGAGGCTAAGAGTGGAGAGATCGAGCTTCCCTTTTGAAAGCTGGTTCATCCCAGATAGCTAGGGTGATGGAGGAGCTACTGAAGAGCCAAGTAGTCCTCAAGGGAGGAGTCCTGGGGGTCATACAGAGAGCGCACGGGGATGCACACAGAGGTCATATGGGGAGCGCACGTATGCGCTCTCTGTATTGCCTTTGTCACTTGCCATGGGGACCACAGGAAATGCAAAGCATATGCAGTCCCCATGGTTAACATGAACTTCGCCTCCTTCCTCAATTTGGATCTCTCAGTTCATCCGCCTGAGGGGTCTTTTCCCAAATGAGGAGGAAGGCAAGTAGTGTTGGTCTGTTGGTCTCCTATCTATATTCTTGAGCGAAGGCCAGTAGCCCAGCACACTACTTGGGGAGGAGGCATCCTCAGCATCGGCATCCATAGGTCTTTAGCTCGGTTTGGATCCCAAATTCATCCATTCGAGGGATCCGTGGATGGCCGACTTTGTTCTTTGGCATTAACCAGTGACTCAACGGAGTCATCTGGTTTCTCTGATTTCTTGGGCCGGATGCGGAAATGGTGCTATCGATCGAAGCTGCTTGCATGAGCTTTTATTTTGTTTGTCGTTATTTCCTGTGCTATGATGCACTTGTAATGCCTCTCAGGAGGTTGTAATTTTATCAATAAAGAAAGTTCTTACTCTTTCTTCTTTGAGTACTTGTTCCTTTTCTAATATGATTATGTCGCTCAGTAGCGAGAGTGGTTTTACTCGTATCGCGCTTTTTAAATCGTTGCGTAGTTTATAAATCTCTGGCAGCGCTTTAGCTACTTTACTTTTGTTAGGCATTTTAGTGATATTTAGTCCTCCGCGGAGGAAGCGTTCATCTCTTTTTAGGTCAGAGGGAGGCTTGGGCGGCCTTGCTAATTTGCGATGCTAACCCTACTCAAGGGACGGAGTAGATTTTTCTTTGAAGATAAATAACTCGCATAATCTTACTGGCGAGCAGAGAGAAGTTACTTACCTCCACTAAAGTATGATAAGACATTTTAGTCATGCTAGAGCGTCTGAGAAATCATCCGGTTTGATCGAGGCTTCAGATAATATTCAGAGACATATCACTCGGTTCAGCCGAGGCTTCAGATATTATCCAGAGATACCACTCAGCTCGGCCGAGGCTTTAGATATTATTCAGAGATATATCACTCAATTCAGCCGAGGCTTCAGATATTATCCAGAGATACCACTCGGCTCGACCGAGGCTTCAGATATTATTCAAAGACATATCACTCGGCTCGACCGAGGCTTCAAATATTATCCAGAGATACCACTCGGCTCGACTGAGGCTTCAGATATTATTCAGAGACATATCACTCGGCTCGGCCGAGGCTTCAGATATTATCCAGAGATACCACTCGGCTTGGTCGAGGCTTTAGATATTATTCAGAGACATATCACTCGGCTCGGCCGAGGCTTCAGATATTATTCAGAGACATCACTTAGTTCAGCCGAGGCTTCAGATATTATTCAGAGATATCACTCGGCTCGACCGAGGCATTAAAGATTATATTTTACTTGGTGTTGCCAAGGTACGGAGATAGCACTCAGCTCGACCAAGGCTTCAAAGATTATATTTTACTTGACGCTGCCAAGGTACGAAGGTCTCTCGGTCCAGCCGAGGTTTGTCAAATATATTTTACTTGACGCGGCCAAGGTACGGAGATCGCTCGACCCTGCCGAAGATTTAAAAAGATTATATTTTACTTGGCGCTGCCAAGGTACGAAGGTCTCTCGGCCTAACCGAGGTTTGTCAAATATATTTTACTTATCATGGCCAAGGTACGGAGATCGCTCAGCCCTGCTGAGGATTTAAAAAGATTATATTTTACTTGGCGCTGCCAAGGTATGAAGGTCTCTCGGCTCAGCCGAGGTTTATCAAATATATTTTACTTAGTGTGGCTAAGGTACGGAGATTGCTTGGCCCTATCGAGGATTTAAAAAGATTATATTTTACTTGGCGCTACCAAGGTACGAAGGTCTCTCGGCTCAGCCGAGGTTTATCAAATATATTTTACTTGGCGCGGCCAAGGTGCGGAGATCGGTCGACCCTGTCGAGGATTTAAAAAGATTATATTTTACTTGGCGCTGCCAAGGTACGAAGGTCTCTTGTCCCAGCCAAGGTTTATCGAATATATTTACTTGGCGCGGCCAAGGTACGAAGATTGCTCGACCCTGCCGAGGCTTCAACATGTAGTAAAACCTGCTTCTCATTGTAGCTTTCAAGGAAAGTAATCGAAACATAAATTTTGCGAATCTTTGAAAGTTAAATTTAACTTAATGGATAGAGTAAGTTTAGTGAGGGCGTACTCTTACTGATGATAGGCATGGAGATTATTCGAGTTCCATGTCTGGGAAATAGATTTTTCATTTAGATCTTGGAGTTTATAGGAGCCGGGTCTAATTACCTCCGTGACTTGGTAGGGACCCTCCCAATTCGGGGATAGTTTCCCTTGCTCCAGTGGCTTCGACACGGATGCCTTCCGAAGTACCGGATCACATGGGAGGAAAGACTTCCCTTTGACTCTGGTGGAGTGATAGCGGGCTACTCTCTATCGGTAGGTAGCCATTCAGATTCGGGCCTTCTCCCTGACTTCTTCTATTAAATCGAGACTAGTTCGGAGTTGCTCATCATTGGATTCCTCCGAATAGCCTTCCCTGCGAGGGGAGGGGAGCCCAACCTCTACAGGGATGACAGCTTCTATACCAAAAGCCATCTTAAATGGAGTTTGGCCTGTGGGTATTCTTTCAGTAGTTCGGTATGCCCACAACACATGGTGGAGTTCTTCTGCCCATCTGCCTCGTGCCCGGTTGAGGCGAGCTTTAATTCCTTGTAGGAGAGTTCGGTTGGTTACCTCGGCCTCTCCATTGGCTTGAGGATGTCCAACTGATGTCAGGCAATGAAGAATACCGTGATCCTCACATAATTCCCGAAACTTAGGGTTGTCGAATTGCTTTCCATTATCGGTGATGATGGTGTGGGGAAGGCCGAAATGACAGATGATAGACCTCCATACGAAGTCCTTAGCCCGAGCTTCAATTATCTGGGCGACTGCTTCGGCTTCAACCCACTTGGAGAAATAATCAATTGCAACAAACAAGAACTTCCTTTGCCCCGTTGCGAGGGGGAAAGGGCCAAGGATATCCATTCCCCATTTGGCGAAAGGCTAGGGGGATGATATGGAAGTTAAGTGAGCATAGGGGAGTCTCTGGACATTCGAGTGTCGTTGGCATGAATCGCAGGCTCGAACAAGGTCATCGGCATCCTTTTGCATCGTTGGCCAATAATACCCTTGGCGCAGCACTTTGTGGCACAGGGCCTGACTTCCAAGATGATTGTCGCAGATGCCTTCATGAACCTTTCGAAAAGCGTAATTAGCCTTCGATGGTCGAAGGAATTTGAGCAATGACATAGAGAAGGACCGCTTGTACAACCGATCATCAATCAAAACATAATGAGATTATTACATTTTTAGCTTCCTTGCTTCTTTTCTGTCAGCGGGCAACAATCCCTCTTTGAGATATTTTTGCAGGGGATCCATCCAAGATGGTTCAGTGTTGACCTGCATTATCTGATCAGCATCGGCAATGTTGGATTTCTCCAGGACTTCCAAGTGGAACCTCCGTTCGAGGTCCATCGAGTCCGTAGTCACCAGGCAGGACAAGAGGTCGGCGCGTGCATTTTTAGCTCTTGGGACCAGGATAATCTTAAATTCAGTAAACTAGGAAGATAGATCATGCACCTTTTGAAGATACCGAATCATGTTTGGCTCTCGAGCCTCGAATTCTCCTTGTACCTAGCCTACCACTAACTGAGAGTTAGTGTAGGCATTTAGCTTTTCAACTTTGAGCTCGCGGGCGATGCGGAGTCCGGTGAGCAGGGCTTTGTACTCTGCCTCGTTGTTTGAGGCTGGGAAGGAGAAACAGATGCCATATTCAAAAGTTGCCCCCTCCGAACTAGTGAGGACTAGACCGGAACTAGAACCACTCGTGCTGGAGGACCCATCAGCGTGAAGCAACCACGGGGCATTGGGCTTCTGTTGTCCAGGGGTGTTCGAAGCAGAGCCATCTTTGGGTATGGTGCATTGAAGGAGGAAATCTACCAGGACCTGGGCTTTGATGGCTGGATGAGGCTGATACTAAATGTCATGCTCGCTTAGCTCAATAGCCCTTTTGGTCATTCTTTCTGACACTTTCGGACGATGAATAATCGACTTGATGGGTTGGTTGGTCAGAACTGTGATAGTGTGCGCTTGGAAATACGGTCGCAGCTTTAGGACTGATGTTACCAGAGCTAGAACCATCTTCTCAACTCGAGTATACCTCGTTTTGGAGTCTTTGAGCAATTTACTGACATAATAAACTGGCTTTTGGAGTTTGTTCTCCTCTCTGATCAGCACAGAGCCGATAGCGTTTTCAGAGACTGCCAAGTATAGGCTCAGCATTTCCCCTGGTTTTGGGCTGCTGAGGAGAGGTGGTGAGATGAGGTATTTCTTAAGATCTTCAAAGGACTTCTGGCAATCTGGGGTCCATTGGAAGTTCTTATCCGACCAAAGCGCTTTGAAGAAGGGAAGGCACTTTTCGGCCGACCGAGTAATGAAGCGGCTGAGTGCCGCTATTTTTCTGTAAGGCGTTTCACATCCTTGATCGACCCCGGAGGGGCTATCTGTCGTAGGGCTTGGATCTTCTATGGATTTGCTTCGATTCCTTGCTGAGAGACCATAAAGCCTAAGAATCTTCTGGAGTTGACCCCAAAAGTGCATTTGGTAGGGTTGAGCTTCATTTGATACTTTTGAAGCATTGCGAAGCTCTGTACGAGGTCCTCAACATGTTGGGACGCCTCTTTGCTCTTCACCAGCATATCATCAACATATACCTCCATATTCCGATCGATTTTCTCTTTGAAGACTTTATTGACCAGCCTTTGGTAGGTGGCACCTGCATTTTTTAAACCAAAGGGCATAACTCGGTAACAATAAATACATTGGTTGGTGATGAAGGCAACTTTTTTCTCATCCTTGGGCGCCATCCGGATCTGGTTGTAGCCTAAATAGGCATCCATAAAAGTCAGCATTTTGTGGCCCAAAGTCGAATCCATAAGTTGATCGATACGAGGAAGAGGGAAGCTATCCTTTGGGCAAGCCTTGTTGAGGTCGATGAAGTCGGTGCAGATCTTCCATTTGCCATTTGATTTTTTCACCATAACTATATTCGCCAGCCAATCGGGATAATTGACTTCCCGGATGAAGTTGGCTTTGATGAGTTTGTCCACCCCCTCTTCGATGGCCTTTTGGCATTCAGGGGCGAAGCTTCTTTTCTTCTGCTTAACTAGCCGAAATATCTCATCCACGCTGAGGCAGTGGACCAGGACACCCAGACTGATCTCGGGCATATCCGATGCGGACCAGGCGAAGACATCAGCATTCTTCCAAAGGAATTCAATCAAGTCTTGCCGAAGCTTTCCCTCCAACTATGACCCGACCTTTATGGTTCGGTCAGGCCGAGCTTCGTTGAGCGGCACTTCCTCCAATTCTTCGGCTGGCTCCCCTCATTGTTCGACGAAACCTTCTCGAGCATTTAGCTCATCCATCTCGGGCCTCCTAAATTGAAGGTCGGCAACAAAGCAATGCCGAGCTATGATTTGACTCCCCCGAACAACTCCCACCCTTCATTCGGTGGGAAACTTCATGGCGAGATGGGGGATGGATACGATGGCTTTGAGAGATATCTGCCCCAGCCTACCGAGGATGGCATTATAAGGAGACCGAAGCTTGGTTACAAGGAAATCTATGAGCGCAGTAGCCACGCGGGGCCAAGGGCCAGCTCAGACTATCAGAGTAATAACTCCCTCGGACCTGTGAAACCTACTAGGGTGGACTCCATGGACCGGAGGTTTTTTATCCGAAATTTCAATCTCACAAAGGCATCAAAATACAAAACATTAACAGAGCTTCCACTATCAATCAAGATACGGTGTACATCATAATTGTTCATGTTCAGGGATACAACTAGGGCATCATCATGGGGGTACTGTACCTCCTGAAGGTCTTCATCAGAAAAAGTAAGCTCATCAACCTGAGCTTTCTTTGGTGGGTTTTCTTCTTCGCCTGGCCAAGAGATTGAGGAGCCGACTGTCGCTATCACATTAACATTAACGATAACCGGAGGATTCGGTGGTGGGAGCTAACGAGGTTCGGGATGGTGATCCCCTTCATTGTTTGGCTCAGGGGGTCCTTTGAATCGGTCCAGTCTGCCCCATCGGATCAACCACTCAATCTCATTCTGGAGTTGCCAACAGTCCTCGGTGTCATGCCCATAATCCCGATGGAAGCAGCAGTATTTGGTGTTGTCCCTCCGAGTTGCATTGCCTCGGAGAGGAGGAGGCCGAGGAATTTGACACTCGATCTCCATTAGGATTTGCGTTCTGGCGCGGTGAGAGGAGTGTAGCGGTCGAACCTTCGAGCTGGACTCTTGGTTCGGTCTCGAGGTGGTGGAGGAGGAGTTCTCTCGCGGCGAGGTGGACTTGCATAGCGGTAGGCTCGTTGCTTGTCTGAGCCCTTTGCCTCCTTCTTTAGCTGCTCGGCTCGAGCTGACCTCCTTGATTCTTTAACCTTGGCGTACTTATCCACCAGAGACATCATGTCTGAGAGGCTCTTCGGGTAGTTAACCTCCAGAGCCAAGTAGAAGTCTTCCTCCTTCGACAATCCTCCAGCCAAGGCAAACATGGCAACCTTGTGGTTGAGATGGTCGACTTCCAGGAGGACCGTATTGAAACGGCCTAGATAATTCTTCAGTGATTCCCCCTCCCTCTACTTGACCTCAGAGAGGGAATCGGATCTCCATCGCTGGCGACGGCTGCTGACAAATTGGCTGATGAGCAAACAGCTCAGCTCGTCGAATGAATCAATGGAACCTGGTTTCAAGCTGTTAAACCAGGTTCGGATGGATCCCCTCAAAGTGGAGGGGAAGGCTCGGCACAGGATCGCATCCAAAACTAAGTGGAACATCATGATGGATCTGAACCTGCTTAAGTGGTCGTTGGGATCAATGGATCCATGATATGGCTCATGTTGGGAATTGTATCCTAAAGCCAATCATTTGATGATTGTGCTAATGTAAATAACATATAAATTGATATAGAAATAAAAGTTATTTGGCAATTTATTCATTACAAGAACATCTTCTTAATACTCCTAATAGTAATGAAGCCCTTAGGATCTTCTTTTAAAATAAAGGAGGATTTATCTTTGAAGGTCCTCAAAAGAGTTCGCGATCAAATGATATACTATGACAGGGCCATAGTACTATCAATTATAGGATTGTATATCATATTTGTTGGTTGTCCTCTTAACCAAGGAGTGTAGAGACACTGGTATGACATACAGGTGAAAGTGTAGGAGTATTTCACCGAACGTGACTCATTTCTGGATACTCTGCTGTCAAGAGTTAATCCAAGAAGATATGGGTATAAGTATCCTTTAGACCTGAAGATCACAATCGGTGACTTACAAGCAACTCATTGTACTTAGGTGCCAGACCACCTGGATTTTTAATCCAGCTATGAAAGGTTACTGGGTGCAGTCAAGTACTTGTGGTAGTCAGTTGTGGATCAAGATGAAATTTGACCTATCCTGTTAAAAGGAGAAATGCTTGTGTTTCAATTTAGCAAGACCTTGGCCAAGGCACTTCATGTGAAGGTCACATGATCACTAAAGTTGAAATCACTTTATGGATTTGCTGTTTAGAGTTGACAGGCTCTTAAGCCATCCTTAGCATTTGTGGTCAAAAGGATGAATTATACGGTAACTATTTCTTAGGGTTCTTGAAGTTTGCTCGGTAACTTTTTGACCTATCCGGACGTTGGGTTCCATTGCTAGATGGGCACATCGATTAGTATAAAAGTTGTTCCTATGCTACCAGCTTATGTTCGAACCTAGAGAGTCACACGCAAAGAAGTTTCCTAGGATGATCTATTTGCTGATCAACGATTGAGAATCGTACATGATTTAATTAATCAATTTGATTGATTGAATTATCTCAGTTGGGTTAAGTATAAGTGAATAAGATTCAATTAGGTTTAAGTCTATTAGAAGGACTAATCAATTTCAAATATTGATTTAAAATTAGACTTGATTTGGATTTAAATAGATTAAGGACTAGCCAAATTTGATTTAGGTTAGGACCATGATCTATGTAGGTTCAATCCAATAAATTCAAATCAGCTTAAACCAAAACCCAAACCTAAACCCCATGTGTGAAAAGAGTTTTCTCGCATAAGGATCTCACATGATGAGATGACTGAAATCTCATCTCATGAGAGATTAAATTCTCATGTAGAATTTAATGTATAACATTAATCTTCTCCAAACGGTTTCGTTGGAATTCTAAGTGTTAGAATTTATTTACCTCTTTGAGTTAACCAACGATGGAATTCTAAGTGTTAGAATTCACATCTCTTTTGTTTTCACCGAACGTGTCGGAATTAACAAAACACTGGAATTCTGAGTATTAGAATTCATAGGTTTTTACCGAACGTCGGAATTAACCAAACGTTGCGTCTCTTTGGTTTTCATGACAGAATTCTAAGTGTTAGAATTCAATAAGCTAAAGGCTGAATTGAGCCTATAAAATAGAGGACATTCTTCATCAGAAACAATGATATGTTATGGATTGAAATTCTAAAGAGTTAGAATAGAAAATTCTGGTGTGTGATTCTGGTGTTAGAAAAAGTTTGGTGGATCTTGAAGGAAGATTCAAGTGGGAGGATTCAAGATCAGCAAAGTTATTTTTTCGTGAGCTAGCACTCTCGGAAATCTGATCATTCGGGGACTTCGCGTGGACGATACTAGAGGACGGACGATTGAACGGCTGCAGAGCACAAAAGGATTTATCAATTACCCTTAAGGTAAGTGATATGATCCCTAGATCTTAAGGCATGCTTCAAGACAAGAAGTATGACTTCTTATCTTGAAGATCAAGATATGATCTTGATTATTTTATTTATATGCATAATTTAGATCAAACAATCCTATAGTATAAGGCAAAGATATGATCTTGATGCATATTACATAGATTAATATTTAATTTTTAAGTTTTCGCATTTATAATTTATTAAATTATTAAAATATGCATGCCTTGGATGTTGTTTCTTCTTACAAATGGTATCAGAGGAGGTTTCATCTTGATCTAATTTATTGCATGTAAATTAATGCTCCTATTAATTTTGTAATCAAAGCTAGAATGGATCACTAGGCTATTTGGTCACAGATGGATTAAAAATCCAAATTACCTATCCAATGAGGTATTCTGTGACATATTATCGTGCCGTTATGGTTCTTTTATTATTGATGCTTAGTCAAAAGATAATTTAAATTGATCTTTGGCATCAAAACACAGATTACACACACTCTCAAGAGATGTTTTATATTTGATACATATTGATGTTGTATAAAAGCATGATATTTGCATGTTTAGTATAAAAACATAGATATGAGATATGATAGCTTGTTGTCTACGTTATAAAACATACAAATATTTATGAATCTTATTTGAATGTCAAATATTTATTCATAATCTTTTTAGATATGATCCAAATATAGGAATTATGAGTAGTTGTATAATGCAAGTGATGCATGATTCAAAATATATGACATAGAAGTTATGTAAACATGAAATATATTTAATCTTTTGGGTTAGCTAAATCAGGTCTATAAAGGGTTAGACCCTAAGGTTTAAATCAACTGGACTATAAGAGTATTTGATCAAATCTAAATTAATTAGATTAGGTTAAGGATGCTCTAAATCAAACAATATTGTAGTTGATCATGTCCATGTCTTTGATTAAACCAAATGGAAGTAGATTAGGCTCCGTGGTTGAGCATGAATCTCTTAGATGGTCAAATCAAAATTGGTTAACCATATGATGTCAAGGTAAGTTGGCAAGTTGCTCTAGGATCAATGATTGAATGGTTTTTAATTGGGAGCTACTCGTACTGATGCGTCTTTAACGAGTTAATGGCATATCCCTTCCATCAGTCTCACTTACCTGGTCATCATGGTGACCATTTATAATTAAGATCATTTACCTGATTCGGGTTGACCCATGCTTGTAAGGAAATCAGTCTGACTGATTTAGGTGCCACTTAACCTGACATTATCTTGTCTCATTCTACTGACTCATAGATTCAGTGGGAGAACTTGATTAGTCAATTTATCTTCAGATTATTAAATCCTCTAAAATTATTAGGTCCTTAAAATGAAATAGTTATATGATAACTAGATCATAGCCTCCCATTAAGGTGAGTGATAATGAGTCCGATGTCTTGATAATCATTGGAGGCACTCCATGCCTGGTGCTTGTCAACCATCGGAATTACCATTCATTATATAATAAGTCGGCATAACTATTAAATAAACAGTCAGGTGAGCCGAGCTTCACTCGGGCTTGGTTGTCTATAGATAGATTGCACTGATTATATTATTTAATAGTTGGACCTAACCAGAACTTTCAGTGGAGGCACTCCATGCCTGCTGAAGAGGAACATGGGGCAAAACTAACACTAAGAATTGTTTTGGAAACAATTGGTTTTGAACTACTCTTAGATGCATATGGGTTGGCTAAGCTTCACTTGGGCCTGTATGTAGTTTATGTAGATCTTAGTGCCCACTAAAGAATTAAGAATAATTCTTCGAATTGGGGTGTAGAGGCTGACAATTTGAACAAAATAGTAGAAGAATCTTTAGACTAAAGTCCAAGTCTTTAGACTGAATCAATTTATATACTACTAAACTTTAGTTTTTCCTTATGCAGAAAATGGCCACTAATTTATTATTAAGGTCCCTATTGGATAGTGACAAGTTGAATTGTTTAAATTTCAATAGTTGGTTTAGAAAACTTAAGATCATCCTTAAGCATGAGAGGATTCTATATATTCTGAATAATCCTGTACCAGAGATACCTAATGTAAACACCCAAAGTTCTGAAGAGACACTTATCAGAAGTGGCTCAGTGATAGAACTAGCGTGCGTTGCATCATGCTAGCAGCAATGAACAATGAATTCGGTCGCCGGTTCGAGAATGCTTAGCCGAAAGAAATCATTCAAGCGTTGAAAGAATCTTTCGGCACACCCGACGACGTTGAAAGGTACAAGACTAGTTGTGCTATTTTTAATGCTCGAATGAGGGATGGATCTTTTGTTACTGATCATGTATTATACATGATCGAGAAGATAGAACTCCTAAGCAAGCTCGGCTTTCCCCTACATGAGCAGTTGGGAAAAGATGTGATCCTGAATTCCTTGCCTCCATCCTTTCGAACTTTTCTTACTCATTTTCGAATGACATAGCCTGCAGTCAACTACCATGGTTTGTTGGGGTTGTTACAGAACTTTGAGAAGGATAACCAGCTCTCTAAGGGTTTGGTTAATATGGTTGAAGGATCTAAGGTAGGGCATCAACCCTTTAGGAAAGGAAAGAAGAAAAAGAATAAGAAAAAGGTGCAACATGCTAGGACATCTATAAGGGTTCAGATACAGAAGAAGAAAGTTGATAAAAGTCAGGCTGAATGCTTTCATTACAAGATGCAAGGGCACTGGAAGAGGAACTGTCCTCTTTACATTACCATACTTGATCCAAACAGGCCAAAGAAGAAAAAGAGGCAAGATGTTGCTCAACAAGGTATTTATATGATAACACCTTGTAATTTTTCTGTATATGATAATCAGACCTGGGTATTGGATACCGAGAGTCCTTTTAACATTTGCAATTCATTGCAAGGACTACAGGTCACTGAAAGATTTGAGGACAATGAAAGATTCCTTAATGTCGGCGATGAAAGATTAGTTCCAATTCTGGCATTAGGAGTTCTTGAAATAGTTTTCCATAGAAATGTCATCATATTAAATGATTATCATTTTTGCCTAACATTCTTGTTGAATGTAATTTCTGTAGGCCTTCTGACCCAAAGTCATTATGAAATTTCAATAAAGGATGTTACTTTGAATATCATTATGAATGGAGTCACTGTAATGACTGGGTATTTATCTAATAACATTTATATATTATCATAGCATGTGAATGTAGTATACAAATCAAGTAAGCGCCCTAAAATAAATGATGTCACAGATATTTATCTTTGGCACCATCGGCTGGGTCATATCAATAAGAACAGATTAAACAGGTTAATCCAGAAGGGCATCCTTCGAGTTGATGATTGTGAATCATTAACTACTTGTGAATCCTGTCTTCTTGGTAAAATGACCAAGTCATTTTTTACTGGAAAAGGTGAAAGAGCCAAAGAGCTATTGGGTCTAGTACATACTGATGTATGTGGACCAATGAGCACTTGTGCCAAAGGTGGATATTACCACTTCATTACTTTTACAGATGACCTTTCTAGGTTCGGTTATATCTATCTTATGCGACATAAATCTGAGTTGTTTGAAATATTCAAACTATATCATAAAGAAGTAAAAAAACAAACAAGAAAATGTATTAAGACTCTTTGATCAGATCGAGGTGGTGAATACCTTTCAAATCACTTTGTGATATATCTAAGGGAGAATGGGATTCTCTTCCAATGGACTCCTCTAGAAACACCGCAGCATAACGGTGTGTCGGAAAGAAGGAATCGAACCCTGTTAGATATGGTTCGGTCCATGATTGGTTTTGCAAGCTTGCCAATATCATTTTGGGGATATGCATTAGAATCAGCTTGTCATATTCTCAATAAGGTTCCAAGTAAGTCTGTTTCTAAAACTCCACATGAGATGTGGTATGGACATAAACCGGTTATCACCTATCTGAGAGTCTGAGGGTGTCCGGCTTATGTGAAATGTGCAAAATCAGACAAACTTGAACCCAAATCTGACAAATATTTTTTATCGGCTATTCAAAAGAAACCAAAGGATATTACTTCTACAATACTGAAGAACAAAAGTTGTTCATTAGTAATAGAGCAGTTTTTCTTGAAAAGGAGTTCCTTAGGGAATGAACAAATGGCTCTAATGTTGAACTTGAGGAAGTTCATCAAGTAGAAGGAACAACACAACCCATTGAACCCTTAGACTCTGAGTTGATTAGATCAAACTCAAAACCCATTTTAGATGTACCATTAAGGCGATCTGGTAGAGTACCACATCAACCGGATAGATACTTAGGTTTCTTGGTCCAGAACGAGGATCCTATTGAGCTCGATAAGAACAACAAGGATCTGATCACCTATATGGATGCTATGCAAAGGACTGACTCTAATAAATGGCTTGATGCCATGAAATCCGAACTTGATTCCATGAAGAAAAATAATGTATGGACATTAGTTGACCCATCCGAAGGGATAACACCCATAGGGTGTAAGTGGATTTTCAAGAGGAAAAGAGGCGCAGACGGAAAGGTAGAGACCTATAAAGCACGTCTGGTTGCCAAGGGGTATCGTCAACGTTATGGTATTGACTATGATGAAACATTTTCTCCTATGGCAATGCTGAAATCCATTTAGATTATGCTAACTATAGCAGCACACTTAGATTATGAGATTTGGCAGATGGATGTTAAAACCGCTTTTCTAAATGGCAATTTAGAAGAACATGTGTATATGATACAGCCTGAAGGTTTTATATCTGAAGACGAGTCTAAAATGTACAGGTTACAGAAGTCCATTTATGGACTTAAGCAAGCATTTAGGAGTTGGAACATACGATTTGATAATGTGATCAAATCTTATGGCTTTGTTAAGAATAAAGAAGAACCTTGCATTTATAAATGGGCTAACGGTTCTGTTATTGTATTTCTTGTATTATATGTGGATGATATTCTCTTAATCGGGAATGATATCCCTGCATTATAAGGAATAAAGATATGGTTATCATCATAATTCTCCATGAAAGATATGGGAGAAGCATCCTACATCCTAGGGATGAAGATCTATAGAGATAGATCTAAGAGGATGCTTGGTTTATCCCAATCTAAGTACATTGACACTGTGCTAAAGAGGTTTAGCATGGAGAATTCCAAGAAAGGCTATCTTCCGATAGGCCATGGAATTCATCTTTCTAAGAAGGATTGTCCGAAAACTCCTAATGAAAGAGAACGTATGAGTCGAATTCTATTTGCTTCGGCAGTGGGATCGATTATGTACACCATGATATGTACAAGACCAGACGTGGTATACTCACTAGAAGCAGTGAGCAGATATCAATCTGATCCAGGTAAAAATACTGGCAAGTTGTTAAGACAATCCTTAAGTATTTGAGAAATACTAAGGACCAATGGTTAGTCTATAGAGAGTCTGATTTGAAGCTTGTTGGATACACTGATTCCAATTTTCAATCAGATCAAGATGATAGCAAAAGTGTGTCAGGTTTCATGTTTATCCTAAATGGTGGAGCTGTTTGCTGGAAAAGTTTCAAGCAACATATAGTGGCAAATTCAGTGTGCGAGGCTGAGTATATCGCTGCATCAGATGCTGCGAAAGAAGCTATGTAGCTGCAAAAGTTCATCTCTGAGCTTGGAGTGACACCTTCCATAGATGGACCAGTCCTGTTGTACAGTGACATCACTGGTACCATAGCTCAAGCAAAGGAACCATGAGTACATCAGCGCACCAAGCACATACTGCGTCGGTTTTATCTTACTCGAGAGATTATAGAACGAGGTGATATAAATCTTCAAAAGATTGACAGAAAGAAAAACCTAGGTGATCCATTTACTAAAGCACTCAACATCAAGGAGTTTGATGACTATAAGTTGAAGATGGGTATTAGATACTGTAATGAGTGGCTTTAGGCTAAGTGGGAGTTTGTTGGGAATTATATCCTAAAGCTAATCATTTGATAATTGTGTTAATGCAAATAGCATATAAATTGATATAGTAATAAAAGTTATTTGGCAGTTTATTCATTACAAGAACATCTTCTTAATACTCCTAATAGTAATGAAGCCCTTAGGATCTTCTTTTACAATAAAGGAGGATTTATCTTTGAAGGTCCTCAAAAGAGTTCGCGACCAAATGATATACTATGACAGGGCCATGATACTATCAATTATAGGACGTTGTATATCATATTTGTTGGTTGTCCTCTTAACCAAGGAGTGTAGAGATACTGGTATGACATACAGGTAAAAGTGTAGGAGTACATTACACCGAACGTGACTCATTTCTAGATACTCTGCTGTCAAGAGTTAATCCGAGAAGATATGGGTATAAGTATCCTTTAGACCTGAAGATCACAACCGGTGACTTGCAAGCAACTCATTGTACTTAGGTGCCGGACCACTTGGATTTTTAATCCAGCTATAAAAGGTTACTGAATGCAGTCAAGTACTTGTGGTAGTCAGTTGTGGATTAAGATGATATTTGACCTATCCTGTTAAAAGGAGAAATGCTTGTGTTTCAATTTAGCAAGACCTTGGCCAAGGCACTTCATGTGAAGGTCACATAATCACTAAAGTTGAAATCACTTTATGGATTTGCTGTTTAGAGTTGACAGGCTCTTAAGCCATCCTTAGCATTTGTGGTCAAAAGGATGAATTATATGGTAACTATTTCTTAGGGTTCTTGAAGTTTGCTCGACAACTCTTCGACCTATCCAGATGTTGGGTTCCATTGCTAGATGGGCACATTGATTAGTATAGAAAGTTGTTCCTATGCTACCGGCTTAGGTTCGAACCTAGAGAGTCACACGCAAATAAGTTTCCTAGGATGATCTATTTGTTGATCAACGATTGAGAATTGTACATGATTTAATTAATCAATTTGATTGATTGAATTATCTCAGTTGGGTTAAGTACAAGTGAATAAGATTAAATTAGTTTTAAGTCTATTAGAAGGACTAATCAATTTCAAATATTGATTTAAAATTAGACTTGATTTGGATTTAAATAGATTCAGGACTAGCCAAATTTGATTTGGGCTAGGACCATAATCTATATAGGTTCAATCCAATAAATTCAAATCAGCTTAAACCAAAACCCAAACCTAAACCCCATGTGTGAAAAGAGTTTTCTCGCATAAGGATCTCACATGATGAGATGACTGAAATCTCATCTCATGAGAGATTAAATTCTCATGTAGAATTTAATGTATAACATTAATCTTCTCCAAACGGTTCCGTTGGAATTCTAAGTGTTAGAATTCATGTACCTCTTTGAGTTAACCAACGATGAAATTTTAAGTGTTAGAATTCATATCTCTTTTGTTTTCACCGAACGTGTTGGAATTAACAAAACATTGGAATTCTGAGTATTAGAATTCACAGGTTTTTACCGAACGTCGGAATTAACCAAACATTGCGTCTTTTGGTTTTCATCGACAGAATTCTAAGTGTTAGAATTCAATAAGCTAAAGGCTGAATTGAGCATATAAAATAGAGGACATTCTTCATCAGAAACAACGATATGTTATGGATTGAAATTCTAAAGAGTTAGAACAGAAAATCCTGGTGTGTAATTTTGGTGTTAAAAAAGTTTGATGGATCTTGGAGGAAGATTCAAGTGGGAGGATTCAAGATCAGCAAAGTTATTTTTCTACGAGCTGGCACTCCCAAAATATGATCATTTGGGGACTTTGTGTGGACGATACTAGAGGCCAGACGATTGAATGGCTATAGAGCACAAAAGGATTTACTAATTTTTCTTAAGGTAAGTGATATGATCTCTAGATCTTAAGGCATGCTTCAAGACAAGAAGTATGACTTCTTACCTTGAAGATCAAGATATAATCTTGATTATTTTATTTATATGCATAATTTAGATCAAATGATCAGTATAAGGCAAAGATATGATCTTGATGCATGTTATGTAGATTAATATTTAATCTTTAAGTTTTTGCATTTATAATTGTTATTAAATTATTAAAATATGCATGCCTTGGAGGTTGTTTCTCCCTACAGCTCGATGGTGGGAAGCTTGACATGAGGGGGAGTCACTTCCCTCATGATCCTCTCGGTGAAGGGAATGCCCTGCTTGCCTTTGGCTGGGACGGAGGGGCTTGTCGAGCGGCGTCTAGCTCCTGATGCCATTCTTGATGCATCTCCTGCATCTGTTGCCTGATCCCTTCATCCAGAGTGGTAGGAGGAATTGGGCGGTGGGAAGACGACAACGGTGTCGAGTCCTGGGAAGACACTGGGGAAAGAGAACGAACCCATCTAGATCTGGGCGGGCTCTTCTCTCTAGCCCGCTGCGGCGCTGGCTTTGCCTTCACGGGCTGATGATGATAATCCGCCACTTCAGGCGGATTGGAAGAAGAGATTGCCGGCGAAATAGGGGCAGCAGTCTCTTCATGAAGCTATGGAGCAGGAACGACTGGGCCGGGAATCCCTTGAAGTCCCTGGACCAGCTGGGTCAATGTTTGGACCTGCTGGACCAGAGTGGCAAAATGGTCAGTGCTACCACCGTTGCCGGTGGCGAAGGAGTCTCAGCCGGCGATGGTAGCGGAGGCGCCATACCGCTATTGGATCAGGCCTTTAAGAGGCAGCCTGATCCTGAGCCTCGGATGTGGCTCTCTTTTTATTAGCCATTAGAAGAAGCTTCCTCTAGTATTGAGTCTTGTCTCCTGGATTACAAGTTTACGGGACTTGAGGCCCTTCCTCTAGCGCCAATCTGTTTCCATGGAAATCCGTTCTCCGACTCGGGTGCACCCTGGCTCCTGGTCTGGACGCCGGTCTCATCGCTCGGGGTGGAACCTGCAAGATAGTCCGCATGCAGAGGGTATTTCAGGGGCTGCCTTCTGTGGATGACCCTCTGACGCCCAAGTCAGTGAAGATTCACAGCAAGCAGATATGAGGAGAAGACTCTCGCAGAGGAGTTTCCCTAGATGGGTGTTCTCCCGGATGGAGCTTCAATGTAGTTTTTCAGTATGAGAGCGGGTGAATGCATGCGTACCTGAGAGATTTGGGGGCTGTATAGACGATCACCTGATTCTTTGAGCGCATCGCAGGGGTCCGAAGGCTGTTGAGATTCGAAATGGATTCGAATCAAGTTTGTTACGGGGCCAGCAGGATCCGTATCTTGTCAGTTAGAGGATCGACGGCCAGGAGAACTAATTGGGGGACCGACGGCTAGGAGAGCTGATTGATGCCTTGAGATTCAGCGATCATATAGGTCCTAGGCCACTACTATAGTTCTTAGGCCACTTCTGGCATGATTCCTCGTTTGGAATCTTATTCAGTTATTGTGAATTTGAACTCTCCCGTGCCGGATTCCGTAGAGGAATTCGAGTGCCTCGGTCCGGACGAGGCAAGGGACAATTTGATTTTCCGAGGTATGAGGATGGCTTGGATTACCGAGGTATGAGAATGGCTCGGGTAGTCGGAGCGACCAGACTTTGCTAACGGCGATTCGGCTTCGCCGCCTCGCGGATGTGACAACTGATTGATAGGGTATCGGGATTGGTCTTAACCCAATTGTCGATGTATGCAGGCATTAATGCAATAATAATTTTACCCCTCATCACTTTTTCAATCCGAATCATCAATTTTAATTTCAACGAGTAAAATTGTATTTGAAAATCAGTCATTGTTTCCAATTTCAATTATAGAAATGCTAACAATTTTTCTATTTGAAATGGTAATTCGTTGTAACTGTTTTCATCATTTTTATTGCCTTTTATATTTTCTCTTATTCGTTCCCGTGGGATCCATTTATTGAGTTGCCGCTCTTATTTAGTGAGGCTTCTTGTTACAATTTCATCATCGTGACTGCATTCTTACTCCATCGCATCTTCAATTCCCAACGTCTTTCAATTACACGGCATAACGTTTTGCAATATTAAATGCTCTACAGAATTTTCATTTGTTAGTCCTAAATTTAAAATAAAATATTAATACAAAATAGTTAAGATTTGGCTAGATTTAAAATTAGATTTTAAGTCATAGCAAAATTAATCATCAACAATACTATACTATATGTATATTCCCTTTTATATTATTATTTATCTACAATTCTTCTCATATCCTCAGTTTACTCTAATAGTTTTACGTAAAGATAATACCTAAAAAATAAAAATTATTTAGAAAATAAGTTAAAATTATATTTTATGCTAATATAATAGGTTTATTAGATAAATAAAATTTATTATTAAAAAAAATCTACGTTAAATTTATCAATTGTCACTATTCAATGAAAGTTATTATAATACAATAATTCTTAAACTTTAAAAGTAATTATTAATTACTTTTTGATTGTTGTTATTTGTCAACTATTTAAAATAAAATATTAATGTACAATAATCATATTTTGATCCAAAAATCTAGAGTTTATAATGCCATTATAGATCTTAATTTAGAGTCAAATGAACCATCAGCAATGTTATACAAGATATATTCTTTTTTATGATTATTGTTTTATAATTTACCTTATACACTCAATTTCCTCCAATATTTTATAAGGTTAATACAAAGTAACAAAATTTGTAATAAAATATTAAAAACATATTTTATGCTAAGTGATGGATTTATTAAAGCAAATAACTGGAATATCATATGAAATGCATGAAGGGGTATATTTTATTTCAAAGAAAGCATGAGACATATAGTCAATGTTTTCTTCATAAAAAAGATTAATTGTTATCTATAATTAGGACTAGTGAGGTCAAATCAGATTTATTCATTAAAATAGTTTTTGTAGAAATAAAACTATTTCAATAATATTGAATGTAACAAAATGAATAATAAAAGTATCAAATAATGAGAATGCATAAGTGGATTTTAAATTTTGGTTTACTTTGTTTGCTTAATTGCATTATCTAATGACTTCAACCACATATTTAGCAAGGTTCAAAATATGTTTGCTAATTAATTAAATAATAATATAAATATTAAATCAATCAATCAATAGGGATCAAATTGAAGATCCACTTTAAAAAGTCATAGATTTTGATCAAGTAAATAAAAATGATAATTCAATTGTGCTAAAATCCATGATAGAGTATTTAGATTAAGAACCCACTTTATTGATAATGATCTATACATATTAAAATATGTATAAATATGAAATAATTAGATTTTAACACTTAGATAATTATAAAATATAGTCTCTTATTGTTTTAATAATCAATAAATTAGGTTAAATTTTTTATAATTTTATTCACTTGATGCATAGGTTAGAGCATACCATAACAAATGACTTCTATTTTTTAGAATTTTTAATAATATAATATGATTAATAGTATAAATCTTTAATTTGAGTACATGTTACTAATTTTGAGTAAATACACTCTTCTTTTGAGAGGAGTAAAGTCCATCTCATTATATATGCATATGTGCATGCATGTTTATATGCATACATAAAAAGGATGGGTAAAATTCTTTCTCCTATTCAAGATTGAGTCATTTTATATATTTTCTTTTATTATTGATCAAAATCTAAAGAAAAATCAAACAAATGTGATAGTTGTTATAGCACATACTTGGACCTAAGTGTTCCTTTTGTTGTATGTGTAATGCCCCAACTTAGTGCACTTTAGTTAAAGATAAACTTACGAAAATCAATATAGTAACCTAGATATCTAATATTTAGCTAACTTTTCAATACATCTTAAATTACCTAAAATATAAAAGTTATGAGCAATTTAATAAATATATATTAATAAACTTTTAAGAAATTACAAAAATATTATTATATGGCTCATAATTTAGAGACTTTGTTTGATTTTTTTCAAATTTTGCATTCTTTTTTTTAGAAACTTAAGTTAGATTAGTTAAAAATATAATAAATTTAAGAATCAATTTTAAAATATTTATTTGATATTTAGCTCTTTAATTTTTTATGAAATAAGTATTTTGCTAGAAGTAGAAAATTTATTGATTTTAGAAAATTAAATCTCATAGGAGAAGTGAGGTTTTAAACTATAAATAATTTATAGCCCTAGTTGAGATATTTTAATATAAAAAAAGTATCAATAAAGTTTTTGAAGATTTTTTATCAAGCTTAAAGAGATTCCTGTTAGGTGTAAAATTTCAATTCATGAGAGATGAGCCATGCAAGGTTAAGAGTTGTATTTTTTTATGCAAGCATATCCAATTTAGTTAGCATTCGAAAGGAAATGGAATAAGAGAATCGCTCTTATCTCCTAGCTATTACTTGTTGGGTATCCTTTGTGAAGGAGATTTGGTTGATATGTTGTAATGTTGGATTTGAAGGAATGAAAAGGCCCAAGTCCAGAGCTATTAGGTGGTGATTTAAGATTACTACTAAATTTATGGTTTAGAATATTCCTTATCTATAATGAATATATTATAATAGCAATAATTTATATATAATATGACATATAAAAATAACATATTATATTATTATATCATTATATTATTATACTGTAATATAATATAATACATTATATTATATTTTTATTTATAACATACTATGTAGATATATATATGATATTATTATTATATTATATTATAGTTTATCTATTATAGTATAGTGTAATATAGTGTAATATATCATTCTATATTATATTAAGTATAATAATATAATATTAGTTTTATATATTATATTATATATATTATAGCAATATAGTATAATATAATAAGGATAATTTTGGTATTGTATGGTTAGTAATCTTGAATTTTATGATATACTAAACATAGTGATATTAAATCACTAGTGATTTTTTATTATTTTGATATATCATTTAAAACATGATTATTTTTTATTAAAAAATAGACCACCTTAAATTAAGATTAATGGTGATTCAAAATCACCGAAGTGATTCTAAGATGCTCACCAAACATACCTTTAGTGGTAAACAATGAGAACCATAAGAGATGCCTTCTATGTTCTATGAAGAGATTTTATCAATAGGTGACCTTCTTAAAGGAGCTCTAATAACCTCACAATTGGGAAGAGTTTTTATTTTTTTGAAGACTTCTTAATAAATGCACATTTATCAATTCTTAGTATTTTGCAATTTTTGATCTTGGAAAGGTTTTGAGTGCTCCATCTCGAGGTGAGCCTCTCTATCATATGCACCATTATTTATTAAGGATTAATTTTCAAGCCAAGAGTTGCTATTGTATGCTTGATCCTAGGATTTTTAATGTGTAAATCCTTAGCCTCTCCTTATTTTGTTGCTTTTGTTATTCTATTTTCGTGATCCTATCATTTTTACACATAACGAAACTGTTTTCTTTTATTCAATGATGAAATTTGAAACTTTTTTCCTTTTTTTTTTTTTTCTTTTTTTTTAAGGAGTATAGAAACTTATTAAACTATACCTAATTGGATCTCTAGAAATTTTGGAGGGGATCATATTTAACCAACCTTTGCCCTTGTTTCCGTTGATAATGTTAGAGATTATATGTACTGATTTTGAATATGCATACCTTGATCTTGCTATCTATGTGCATCACTTTCTCTTCTTTGATGTTGCTATGGTTCCTTCCCTTCAAAATTTTTATGTACCACATTGGAAGGTGGCATCTGGACAGCAATAAATTATTATTGTTGCTATAGATTTTTGTTCTTCGACTTGGGATGGTACCTGTAAGGATTTGGGTAGCATTTTTCTATCTTGGTGAACCTACAAAAATCTTCATGTAGGGATAGATGTGGATGGTCCCTGCGGACGACCCTCCAATGCTCAAGTCAGTAGAAACCCTTGGCAAATAGATAGAGTGAATAAAGTTGTTAAAGAAGGATGCCCCAGAGAAGGTCTCTGGAGAGCAATGGCATCCATTAGGGTTTCTTGTGTGCTTGAGAGCTTGAGTGCTTACCTGAAAGAGCTTGGGACTTGGTATTTATGCACTGCTGAGATGGTAAGTTGTTATCTGATTTTTCGGATGCAATTATGAAAGTTAGCGGCCAATAAGGGTGATAGCCGCATATCTTATCAGGGAATAAGAGATCCCTTTGATCATGAAGGAGGTGTCGTATCTGGCTCCTATTTCCATCTAGGGTGTCTCGTTCTGAGATCTTTATGATCAGTGATAGTTATCTTCCAGGATGTTCAACGTGATTCGGGCAAGGATGATGTTTATCCTAAGGAAGCTAGGATTCGGCCTTGTCGAGGTAGGAAGATAGCTTGGCCCTATCGAGGTATGAAGATAGCTTAGCCCTACTAAGGTATGGAGATAGCTTGGCCTTGTTGAGGTACGAAGACTTTAGCTGGTGCAGTTATCTTTTTCAATAATGGGGAGTGGACTTCTTTTAAGCATAGAAACCGAAGGTGGGTCCCGCTACCTGCCACGTCTTCCAATTAATGTAGAGATAATTTTATCCCGCATCGCATGCCTTTCACTTTCTGAAGCGTAGGTTCAGGTATAGAGAGTAGAGTCCACGGTGGCTCCACTTTGTTAGTAGAATTTGAATTTGTGAAGGCACATCATGATGGCCTCATAAATGCTGAGCCATCAAGCCATCATTTTCGCTCGTCAGTAGAGCCCTTTCGGACATGCGGTGGAACCGGGGTTTGCGGCACCTAGACCAAAGGTCCGCAATCCCTAGGTAACATCTTGCCCTTTTGTTGAATCAGTTTAAAAAGGAAGTGACCGACATCTTCTTCTGTTACACCTTTTCAAATCCTTGGCCCTATTCTTCTTAGGGATGGCAATTTTTTTTGTTTGGCCGTTTACCCAATCGGTACTATTTTTAACGGGTCATAAAATCTTCAGTCTAAACAGCTTAACGGGTAAACTGGTAAATGATCATTAATGGCTAAACGGGTAAACAACTAGGGACGGTATCATCTGCCCCATCCCCGTTTACCCATTCCCATCCTCGTTAGCTTTAATATAATATTTAAATTATATATTAATATATTAATGTATTAAAATTTTAAAATAAATAAAAAATATATACTAAAAAATCTAGTACAATACGTTTAAATCTTCTTGTTCTCTTCTTTCATGCAACCATTGAACGTCAAAACCAAAACTTTTATTAGTATTTTTTTAAAATTTAATAAAATAATTTTATTTTTTTATATAAACGATCAAATGGATACCTAGTGGATACCCATTTACCCAGCCGTGTATTTTCATTCCCGCCTTGTTAACTATAACGGCTTAACGGGGTAGGGAACGAAAAGATTTTTGCTAATGGGAGTGAGGACCGGTAGAGGCCGCCCTAGGCCGTTGCCATCCCTAATCCGTCTCTAAGATCAAGCAACTTTTAGTAGAAGAATGCCATGGCTAGTTCGTCCCCTGTTCGCCCTGAAGACATGGAGCATCCAACTTACATCTCTTTCACTATAACTTCGATGGACCTAGAGAGAATCCGTCGGGAATACTAGATTTCTAGTGACTTCGTCCTACAAGTTCCAAGTCTTAGGCAGAGGGCGTCAGAAGCATTGTCATTCGGGATCTTTTTCTACAAAGAATGTTTCAAAGCTGGCCTTCGTCTTCCTTTCCACTCAGTCATTGAGGGCATAATGAGGTTTTACGGCATCTGTCCCTCAGCGGTGGTGCCGAATAGCTGGAGACACATTGTGGGATTCATCTCCTTATGCAAGTTTGTGGGAGTAACAACCACAGTACCCTTGTTCCAAGCTTGCCACGATATCATCTTCCCTTGAACTTCTTCATGGCCCTACATCGGTCCTCGGAGGGCCTTCAAAAGGATCTTCAGGGCTCCTTTCTCTATAAAAGGTTGGAAGTCCTGCTTCTTCATCATCTAGTAGAGCGGTGAATGCCACTTCGCTTGATGATGGAGAGGTTTCCCCAATGACTTGAACAGAGGTCTAGTGCTGTTGAAGCAGGAGCACAAAGATTTGGACATTCTCACCCATGGCCCTGTGCTGTCGATTGGGGTCCTACTGGCTGAGGATGCCCTTTTTAATGCAGAGCTTAGCATCATCGATCCCCGAGGTAACCCTCAGTTTCATGTTTCGTTCATTGGGCTTTGGATGTATCTGTTTGTGTGAACTGATCATTTATATATTCTGTTTGTAGCAGCCAAGTCGGACTTTGGAGATCGGTTGAGGGAGGAACTAAAGAAGGGCAACCGAAAGCCTGACGTTGAGAAGAGGTACAAGATCGGGAAGCTCAATTGTGGCAAGGTGGATGAGAGGCCTCGTTTAGCCTTATCGAGCTTGGAGGAAAGGAAAGATGATAAGAGGCCTCATCTACCCTCGCCGAGCCTTGGAAAGAAGAAAGTTAAGTTCAGCCATCTGTTGGAAATTGTGGTCTAAAAGACATAATTTTTCTATGATGATTGACATCAGATGATATATAATAAATGATTTGATATTTACATCCTATATACTTATTGTACGTAATTCTCCTAAAAGGTCTTCAAATGTTAGAAATAATGATTTTGAGTGCTCGAGATGCCTCACACATGAGTACAGAAGACACGAGATCATTTTATTACATTCGAAATACAATTGTCACAATTTTAATAAAGTTAGGCGCTTTATTATGAGAAATTGAAGTATACGTAATTTCCAATTTGGGAAATAGTTTGTCTTGACTATTTGAGAGGGATTCTCGAATTAGTATACTAGTACGCATATTGCATATTGACGGACTTACATGAGAATAAATTTTAGAAATGTACTATCATGAAATTTAACTCATAGCTATGAGAGTACGATTATTCTTAAGCTTGAGCAAGTCACTGAACTCAGACTTATAGCGTATATGCTTTGATTCACCAAATGAGCAAAATCCATAAATGATTGAATGGGTTGGGCATATGCCACTAGGGTCTAAGAACATACTCGCAATATAGTCATTCATGTACTTTCCATGAGAAAGTAATAACACTCCCTTGAGAGGTTCAAATTAATCTATCTTAAAACTATACATAGTGATCTTTATAGATCGAGTGTAGACATGATCAATCGACGGGTTGATTCATGACACTCAGTGGATGGATATGAGGGAACCTAGAGCTCAAGGTGTTAGATGGATATTGGATAAGTGATAGTACACAAATTACTTGATGCCAATATTCGAGTGTCGCATGAAGGAACCATTTGCGTATCAATCTCATAGGTCAGGGATGGGATTGTCTTATGTGACAATTTATTTTATCTCGACGTAAATGTCGTGCATATCTTGGAGTGCAGTTATGATTTTCTGGTGGAAATAAATCACGACTAAGAATATTGTCCCGAGTCATAGGGAATGGCGGTGTAAGGACAATATTCTTAGGAGCTAGGTTATGTGTGTCCCGCGAAGTCCAAGGTGTAGACCATAAAAGGAAACTCGCTCCTACATTTTAAGAATTCATTTTAAATTTTAGGTGATGCGATGAGCAAGTAATGCCGCCTAATATTGTGTTTATTTTTTTGGAAAATTCGGAGAAAAGTTTCTTAATGAAACTAAACTCTGTAACATGGATCCGTGATCAAAGTGGAGGCCATGGGTGGTTTGAGGACTTTGGGTTTAGGCTCTATGGGCCTTGTTCCCAATGAGCCTTTAGACCAGCGGGCCTATTGTAAGTTGGGCATGATGTTCTCAGATCAGGCGCAGAAGAGAACGTGTTTTTTCATGAAGCGGTGTGCGATACTTTCTTCGATCAGAGTATCGCTTCCCATTTATAAATAGTGAGCACCATGATCAGAGAAAGAAGAGAGAAAAATAATCTTTTTTTTTATTTTTCATCTGCCTGTCTTTATCTATTTCTTAAGAACAGTAAAGACAGAGAGATCCATAAGAGAGAAACACAAAAGAATTCGGCTAATTTTTATTCACCAAAAAAATCCTTGCTTATTTCCTTGGCCATACCCCTTGCTCATTCAGGGAGTTGAGGACTAAAGATTATCCCGTTTATTCCTAAGAAGAAATCAGCGATCTCAGAGAGCTTCTCCACTCCTTTGAGGAGTCTCCGGTGCAGAACCTTCACGCAAAGGAGTCTTCACGTACGGATGTTTTCTTATTCACAAGAAAATCCAGCAGAAATCTTTAGCAAAAAGGTACACAATCATTTTCTCTAATCAAGTAATGATTGCCATGATTGTTCAGATTATTGGTATCGCTTCCGCATCAATCGGATTTAGTATTTTAATCCACGCTTATCTTTTTTATGATAAGAGTTTTGATCGGATTATTCTGATCACGGGGATCTCACTGGAACTCGCTTTATCCAAAGTTAAAGATAACCATAGAAAAAATTTAAAATTCTTAACTTATCCGATCATATCCATCCAACAACAAAATGGTATCAGAGCGTTGGTTTGGATAATAAGTAATCTATATGGATGCCTCCTCTCTTAAGGGAAGATGAAAAATATTAAAATAGGCCGTAGATCTTTCTTCCATCCATTTTTTTTTTCCTACTTCCTGGAACGTTCGGACTCGATGAAGAGGGACGTTTCGACTCCTAGCAAGTTCCTCCCTTCTTCCTGTAACGGAAGTGAGTTCCTCCCTTCTTCATGTAACGGAAGGAACACCTCCCTTCTTCCGTGGATTCCACCCAGTTCCATCAAGAAGACTTCTAGCTGAAACGACTGGAACGAAAGGAATACACGCATCCGTTCGGAAGACTTCTTGCTGGAATGGAACTTCTTGCTGGAACGGAAGGAATACACGCATCCGTCCGAAGACTTCTTGTTAGAACGGAAGGCTGGAACGGAACTTCTTGCTGGAACGGAAGGAATACACGCATCCGTCCGAAAGACTTCTTGTTAGAACGGAAGGAATACACACGTCCGTGGACTCCACACGGTTTCGTCCGTAATACTTCTTGGGGATTGGACCTTCTTCTGTTTGGACCATTTAATGCCAGAAGCAACTCGGACGTTGGCTCCCTTCTTCAGTTCGGATGACATCTTGTTCAGCCCGTCTGGTGCCAGGAACGAACAAAAGGAAAGAAGGACTTCCGTTCGGATGACTTCTTGTTCTGGTGCCATCCCTTCTTCTGTCCCGACTCCACGTGAGAAGAAGCGATTCCACGGCATGAGACCTCAAGACGTCAGAAGGTTAAGGTTCTGGTCTGAATGGATTTATTAAAGGTAACCGAAAGATTGAAGGATGAGAGAGAAAGAGCTATTTAGATGGAAGAGATGTTTAAATGAGGCATTTAAGAATGGAGCTCATGGTGGTTGAAGGTCAACATGACGCTCTTATCCTACTATGCACTTATGTTTAGGGGGCTGGGGGTATCCTGTTAATTAGAAAGGGATGTCCAAGATGATTATGGTTCCGGGATGCCTCTGCCATTTGGGCTAGCACAACAATTTATTATTATTTTTTTATTGCTTATGTGTATTGCATGCATGTTTTATTGGCATGGTATCACTCATTAGAATATTATGAGTTAAATGTAATTAAATGATTAAAGGACCCTAAATTGGCATGATTGAATAGATAGGAAACCAAAGCACCTATGACAATTATGGGCGTTAATCAGAAAAATGATTACATAATTGGTTAAGTGATTAAAGGTATGTCCAAGGCCATTTGGACATAAGGTGAATCACAAATTATACAAAAACTTAATTAACAAATTATCAAGTGTGTGAGGGTAACATGTAACCCGCGGCTTCCCAAAAAGGTTGATTCACGCTATGATGCATGTGCTTACTCGTGTCACATGCGTGACCCCCATTAGGGATGGAGTACATGCATCAGCTATAGTGGGAGAATTTTTAATAAAATATTTAATTCTTTATTGCATATGATATACTTACTCGTGTCACATGCGTGACCCCTATTAGGGATGGGGTATGCCATTAGTTTGCATAGTTCTAAGAATTAAATGAATAATCTAGGGTATCCTATTTGAACACTTACTCGTGTCACATGCGTGACCCCCATTAGGGATGGAGTTTTCAAACTTGTTAATCCCAGAAGATTAAACCTTGGTTAACACTTGACCTATAATGATAGGAGCCAAAAAAAAAAAAAAACCAAAGCAGTGATCATAACCAAGTAAGGCTGTTAGATCAGCACTTGGGGACTATGACCAGGTGGGACTTGGGTTGACTCATTTTTATGGAGGTCAATACACTGTTACATTGAGACTTTGTAGTTTTTTTTAAAGTTTTTGCTACTTAGTAATCTTAATGTTAAAAGAATATTTATGGAGCATATAACTGATGCATGTATGCCATTATTTATATTTCAGATGTCGTCATCATTTTCTCCACTTGCTTCTATACTTAATGATAATAAGTTAACCGGACCAAACTATTTGAATTGGAAGAGAAATTTGGACATAGTACTCACTTCTGCTGGGTATAATATGTCCTAACAGATATCTGTCCTTAGTTGGGTCAAAACCCAACAGATAATGAAAAGCTTGAATTTGAAAAATGGAACAAGGCTGATGAGATGGCCAAATGCTATATCTTGGCTTCCTTAAGCCCAGTGCTACAGCAGCAACATCAAAACATGGAGACGGATTATGATATGATTTTTAGTCTCCAAGAGATGTTCGCTCATTCGAGCAGGGCTGCACGGCAGAGTGCTATCAGGAAGCTGATCAATACTCGTATGGCTGAAGGTACCCCGGTCCGAGAGCATATGCTTAAAGTGATGGGCTACCTATATGAGGCCATCGATTTGGGTGCTGAGATCGATCAAGAGACTCAGATAGATATAGTGCTGGAAACCCTCTCAAGTTCATTTGATCAATTCAAGCTTAACTATTCAATGAACAAACTTGGCATGACCCTCCCAGAGCTCATGAAAGAGCTGCAATCAGCTGAGCAGATTCTAGGGAAGGAAAAGGCAGTTCACTTTACTAAGGCTTCTTCTTCTAAGCCCAAAAGGCCCAAAGGAAAGAAGAAGCAGCATCCTAAGGTAGCGGGTGGCAAGATCAAAAAGACAAAGACCGCTAAAGGAGCAGTAAAAGGGAGATGTTTTCACTGCAACCAGAAAGGGCACTGGAAGACAAACTATCCAAAACTAATTGCCAAGAAGAATGCAACAGGTAATATTTTTGTTATTGAAACATGTTTAGTGGTGGATTCTACTATATCCTGGATTGTAGACTCAGGAGCCACTAATCACATATGCAATTCATTGCAGGGGTTCCAGGTAACCAGGAAACTCAATAGAGGAGAGATATTGCTAAGGTTGGGGACAGGAGTAAAAGTGGGAGCTACTAGTATTGGTAGAGTTAGTTTATCTTTTGGATGTAACAAAAAACTTGTATTGGATGATTGCTTATATGTACCAGACATTAAAAGAAATTTAATTTCAGTAGCATGTTTGATTTCCTATGGTTACAATGTTTCTTTCCATTCTGATGTTTCCATTAGTAGAAATGGTAAAGAAATTTGTAGAGGATCAAGATTAGGAAATTTATATTATGTACATCCAATAACTCCCACATCCAATGACACTGAAATAGTGCATACTGTCTCAAATAAGAGAAAAGCTGAACACAATGAAGAAACACTTTGGCATTTAAGACTAGGTCACATAAACCTTAATAGGATTAAAAGGCTTATCCAGGATGGATCCTTGGGTCCATTGGATATGGATAAAATGCCTTAGTGCAAATCCTGTTTGGAAGGAAAAATGACTAGAAGGTCTTTTAAGACCAAAGGCCTTAGGGCCTCTAATTTACTGGACTTGGTGCACACTGATGTATGCGGACCAATGACGGTACAAGCCCGAGGAGGTTTTGAGTATTTCATTACTTTTACTGATGATTACTCAAGATATGGATACATTTATCTGATGCGACATAAGTCTGAAGCTTTTACAAAGTTTAAGCAGTTCAAGGCTGAAGTTGAGAATCAGTTGGGAAAACGAATCAAAGCTGTTAGATCAGATCGTGGAGGTGAATACCTTCTTGAAGAATATAAACAGTTCCTCATTGACAATGGCATTGTTTCTCAACTTACTGCTCCTAGAACACCACAACAGAATGGGGTAGCAGAAAGGAGAAATAGAACTCTACTTGAGATGGTAAGATGCATGATGTGTCATGCAAGTTTACCAGAATCCTTTTGGGGATATGCTCTAGAAACTGCAGCATATATTTTGAATTTAGTCCCATCTAAGTCAGTACCCAAGACTCCCTATGAGATGTGGACTGGACGTAAGTCCAATCCAAGGTACCTCAAAGTATGGGGATGTCCTGCTTATGTATTGACTGAAAAGACGTCTAAATTCGGACCAAGATCTATACTTTGCTACTGGGTTGGTTTCCCAAAAGGAACTGTAGGCGGCTACTTCTATAATCCTGAGAGTCGAAATGTGTTCGTTAGCACGAATGCTAGATTATTGGAAGATGATTGTATTAGTACCACTGATCCTAAAAAGGTGGTTCTACAAGAACATACACCTGAGGGATCATCTTTCAATTCAAGACATAATGATAAGGATGAAACACCTATTGCCAAACCAGTATTAGATACGACACCTATGGTTCGTCGCAGTGGGAGGATTTTGAGACCACCTAATAGGTTTATGTTCTTTGGAGAATCCTATGTGGCGATCTCCAATGAACAAGAATCGAATCCCACTAGTTACGATGAAGCTATCACGGATGTAGATGCAGACCAATGGCACAAGGATATGGAATCAGAAATGGAATCTATGTACTCGAATGAAGTTTGGGATATTGTAGATGCACCTGCTGGGATCAAACCCATTGGGGCAAGTGGATTTACAAGAGAAAGAGAGGACCGGATGGGAAGGTTGAAACCTTCAAAGCACGGTTGGTGGCAAAGGGCTATACCCAGAAGGAGGGTATAGATTATGAGGAAACTTTTTCACCTGTTGCCATGCTAAAGTCGATTCGGATTCTCTTGGCCATAGCAGCTCATTTTGACTATGAGATTTGGCAGATGGACGTCAAGACCGCTTTCCTCAATGGATATCTTGACGAGACTATCTATATGGTCCAACCAGAGGGGTTCATATCTCGAGCCAAGAGAACATGGTTTGCAAGCTTAAAAGGTCCATTTATGGACTTAAACAAGCATCCAGATCATGGAACATTAGATTCGATCAGGCGATTAAATCCTATGGTTTTAATCAGAACCCTGATGAGCCATGTGTCTACAAGAGATTAGATGGTAAAGCTGTAGTGTTTCTGATATTATATGTAGATGATTTGTTGCTTATTGGCAATGATGTCGCAGCATTGTCCTCAGTCAAGATTTGGCTATCACATCAGTTCAGTATGAAAGATCTCGGAGATGCTAGCTATGTTCTTGGGATCAAACTTTTACGAGATCGAAAGACAAGAACATTGGGTTTATCTCAGGCGGCTTATATAGATAAGATTCTGCATAGGTTCTCAATGCACGACTCCAAAAAGGGTATGTTACCCTTCAGGCATGGTGTTCCTCTATCAAAGGACCAATGTCCCAAGACTGATGAGGAAAAACGTACAATGAGTAAGGTACCATATGCTTCGGCTGTTGGTAGCCTTATGTACGCCATGTTATGCACGAGACCTGATATCTGTTACGCCGTAGGTATGGTCAGCCGTTACCAGTCGAACCCAGGGATACAACACTGGATAGCTGTCAAGCATATCTTCAAGTATCTTCGGAGAACGAAAGATTATATGCTTGTATATCATAGTGATGAGCTTATCCCAATGGGATATACTGATTCTGATTTTCAGGCAGATAAAGATTCTAGAAGATCTACATCCGGTTTTTTATTTACATTAGGTGGTGCTGCTATCAGTTGGAGGAGTGTGAAATAATCTTGTATCGCAGACTCCACCATGGAAGCTGAGTATGTGGCAGCATCTGAAGCAGCAAAAGAAGCAGTTTGGCTAAGAAAGTTTCTTATGGAATTGGAGATTGTACCTTCAATTGAGAGACCTTTAACACTGTATTGTGACAATACGGCTGCGATTGCTCAAGTGAAGGAACCTCGTTATCACACTAAAGGCAAGCACATTGAGCGCAAGTTTCACTTGATCCGAGAGTTTGTGCAGCGGAAAGAAGTGGAAGTGCTCAAGATCGCCTCATTGGAAAACTTAGCTGATCCCTTTACCAAGACCCTCAAGGGAAATATTTTTACAAGTCATGTTGAGGGGATGGGAGTTAGGTTATGGTAGTATGTATTTTAGCCCAAGTGGGAGTATGTTGGAAATTGTGGTCTAAAAGACATAATTTTTCTATGATGATTGACATCAGATGATATATAATAAATGATTTGATATTTGCATCCTATATACTTGTTGTATGTAATTCTCTGAAAGGTCTACGAATGTTAGAAATAATGATTTTGAGTGCTCGAGATGCCTCACACATGAGTACAGAAGACACGAGATCATTTTATTACATTCGAAATACAATTGTCAATTTTAATAAAGTTAGGTGCTTTATTATGAGAAATTGAAGTATACGTAATTTCCAATTGGAAATAGTTTGTCTTGACTATTTGAGAGGGATTCTCGAATTAGTATACTAGTACGCATATTGCGTATTGACGGACTTACATGAGAATAAATTTTAGAAATGTACTATCATGAAATTTAACTCATAGCTATGAGAGTACGATTGTTCTTAAGCTTGAGCAAGTCACTGAACTCAGACTTATAGCGTATATGCTTTGATTCACCAAATGAGCAAAATCCATAAATGATTGATACTCGGTGGGTTGGGCATATGCCACTAGGGTCTAAGAACATACTCGCAATATAGTCATTCATGTACTTTCCATGAGAAAGTAATAACACTCCCTTGAGAGGTTCAAATTAATCTATCTTAAAACTATGCATAGTGATCTTTATAGATCGAGTGTAGACATGATCAATCGACGGGTTGATTCATGACACTCAGTGGATGGATATGAGGGAACCTAGAGCTCAAGGTGTTAGATGGATATTGGACAAGTGATAGTACACAAATTACTTGATGCCAATATTCGAGTGTCGCATGAAGGAACCATTTGCGTATCGATCTCATAGGTCAGGGATGGGATTGTCTTATGTGATAATTTATTTTATCTCGACGTAAATGTCGCGCATATCCTGGAGTGCAGTTGTGATTTTCTGGTGGAAATAAATCATGACTAAGAATATTATCCCGAGTCATAGGGAATGGTGGTGTAAGGACAATATTCTTAGGAGCTAGGTTATGTGTGTCCCGCGAAGTCCAAGGTGTAGACCATAAAAGGAAACTCGCTCCTAATTTTAAGAATTTATTTTTAAATTTTAGGTGATGCGATGAGCAAGTAATGCCGCCTAATATTGTGTTTATTTTTTGGAAAATTCGGAGAAAAGTTTCTTAATGAAACTAAACTCTGTAACATGGATCCGTGACCAAAGTGGAGGCCATGGGTGGTTTGAGGACTTTGGGTTTAGGCTCTATGGGCCTTGTTCCCAATGAGCCTTTAGACCAGCGGGCCTATTGTAAGTTGGGCATGATGTTCTCAGATCAGCGCAGAAGAGAACGTGTTTTTTCATGAAGCGGTGTCTTCTTCGCGTATCTTTGGATGATGATGAGAAGCGTCTCTCCCGTAGGGACGCGACACTTTCTTCGATCAGAGTATCGCTTCCCATTTATAAATAGCGAGCACCATGATCAGAGAAAGAAGAGAGAAAACTAATCTTTTTTTTATTTTTCATCCGCCTGTCTTTATCTGTTTCTTAAGAATAGTAAAGACAGAGAGATCCATAAGAGAGAAACACAAAAGAATTCGGCTGATTTTTATTCACCAAAAAAATCCTTGCTTATTTCCTTGGCCATACCCCTTGCTCATTCAGGGAGTTGAGGACTAAAGATTATCCCATTTATTCCTAAGAAGAAATCAGCGATCTCAGAGAGCTTCTCCACTCCTTTGAGGAGTCTCCGATGCAGAACCTTCACGCAAAGGAGTCTTCACGTACGGACGTTTTCTTATTCACGAGAAATCCAGCAGAAATCTTTAGCAAAAAGGTACGCAATCATTTTATCTAATCAAGTAATGATTGCCATGATTGTTCAGATTATTGGTATCGCTTCCGCATCAATCGGATTTAGTATTTTAATCCACGCTTATCTTTTTTATGATAAGAGTTTTGATCGGATTATTCTGATCACGGGGATCTCACTGGAACTCGTTTTATCCAAAGTTAAAGATAACCATAGCAAAAATTTAAAATTCTTAACTTATCCGATCATATCCATCCAACAACACCATCAATCTCCCTCGTTGAGGGAGAGGAATGAGGAGATGCCGATGGAGATAAATGAGGGCGTGCCGGCTTCGAAGGAAAGAGCCGATGGAAGAGATTGGAGGGGCTCCGAGTCGGAGGGCGAAAGAGCTGTTGGATGAGCTGATAGGGGGGCCACTAGCTGGCCGTGATATTCCCCCTTCGAGTGCTAGGGGGCCTTTACGCAAAGAGCTGAAGAAGGTCGAACAAAATGTCAAAGGTCTGAAAGGGCCTTCGGCTGAGGAGTCTCTCCTCAAAGAGCTAAGGAGGCCGAGCAAAATATCGAAGGTCAAGAAAGGCCTTCAGCTGAGGAGTCTCTTCCCGAAGGGCCAAGGGAGGCCGAGCAGAATGTCGAAGGTCAGGAAGGGCCTTCGGCTGAGGAAGTTGGCAGGGCCGATGCTCCCTGCTCGACCCACCCTGATTTTGAGGAAGAGTCGCTGGCTGATAGACTATGTTCTTTCTTTTGTCAGGGAGAAAGTCCCTTTAGGGTAGAACCTGAGGAAGATGGCGAAGGCCACATTTCCTTCATGCTTGACAGGTCCGTCATCTATGAAGATCTGGATTTTTTAACCGCATTAGTAACTCTAAGCTTGTGAGGACCATGAACGTCTACGCCTCTCGGCCAGGTAAACAAAAGCAAATATCTTCTCCTCCTTTTCAACTTGTTTAGTTGTTTCCAAGCTCATTTGCTATGTTTTGCTGTAGAACGTAATTCTTTTGAGAGCGATGTCTAATCGCCTAACCTCAGTGTCGAAGGCTCATGCCCGAGCTTTGCAGGAGAATGCTAAGCTTCGGAATAGAGAGGGCTCTGTTAGCCAACTTTTTGAAGAGCTAGCTAAGGTCCAGACCGAGCTCAATAAAGCCAATAAGTAAGTTGGGGTGGCCAACAAATCGGCCTAGGAAGCCCGGTCAGAGTTGTCGAGGTTCTGAGCAGGGGCCACAGAGGAAATAAATACGTTGAATAAAAGGCTTGGCAACAAATGTTGCAAATTTGAAATTACCCAAAAAAGGGCCATGTCGGCTGTGGATGACCTTGCAGCTGCAAGGAATGGGGTGGAGAAAGACCGGTGAAGCTGGATCATGTTGAGAAGAAGCTTCACCAATTTGAGAAGAAGAACAAGAAGGTCCAGGAGCAGGCTGCGGAGGTGGATGCTCATTATGTTGATGCTATGGTGGAGGTATGCTTATATACCTTTTATATTAGCAAATTTTATCTTGCTCTGATGGAGCCAATCTATTATGTCTCTTAGGTGAAACTTGAAGAGGCTAGGGCAGCAAAGAAGATCAAGATGTTGATCGAGGAATGCTGTAGGCTTTGGGGCCAAGTGACCGAGGCTAACAATCGAGCTGCCCTAGCTACTAAAAAATATAAGAGCTCAGCCGAGTTCACCGAGGAAAAGGTTTTATTTTTCAAGAATGCCTATGGATTGGGGGTGAAGGAGATGCGGCAGAAAGTCACCCCAGGAGTATCCGAACATGGACCTATCGTTCCTTGAGGGCGAGGGTTACTGTGTCCCATCGCCAGCCGATCCTTCAGCCTCGTATTATCCATCGGCCGATGCAGAGTACGAAGAAGGCATCATGGAGATCGATTTTGAGGTGATCTCGGAGGCGGATCTGGCCGAGGCTTCATCATCAGGTGACAGAGAGGTTGAGGGTCTCTCGTTGACCATCGAGAAAGCTGCGACTCTTCCGTCGGTTGCTGAGGAAGCTGAGATTCTTCCATTGGTTGCCGAGGAAGCCGAGGTTCCTTCATCAGCTACCGAGGAGGTGGTCCAATCAAGCCAGCCTGCTTCAGCCCCTCATCCTTCAGTGGTTTCCCTTAAACAGGGTGCAGATCCAGCCAAGTCAGGAGAGCTGTAGAATTCTTTTGATGATAAGAAAATCTTGTAAATCTTTCATGCCTTAGGTGCTTGTAATTCCTTCGCAATATGAAATTTCATGGATAGAATTTCATTCTCTTTTAATTGATCTGTATTTTGTATAGCCTGAATACTGTAGGTTTGGCTACTTCTTTAGAACACTTCGCAACTGGTAAGCCTAGTCACTTAGGCTTCTCGAGGATAGACTAGGAGAGCTCTGATCGAAAGATCAGAGGATTAACTTTAGAACATCTCATCTCGACTGAGGGTTCGAGGAGACGATTGGATGCCCTCAGACTTACCGAGGTTCATAGATAGCTCGATCTTGCCGAGGTTCAGAGATAGCTCAGCCCATAGTTCAGCCCTACCAAGGTTCAGAGATAGTTCGGCCTTGCCGAGGCTTAGGATAGTTCAAACCAGTCGAGGCTTGGTGATAGCTCGGGCCAACCAAGGCTTAAACCTTGTAGTTGGTGGATGCCATCCCCGAGATGGGTTCCGTCACCTACTTATGTTGATTGACTTATGTAGAGGATTTCTTCCTTTGCATCACATGCCCCTCGTCCTCTATCCACTGACTTCACCCATGCCTGGGGAATTGGGCCCAAGTGTTTGATTCCAACCGACGAAGGCTGAGATCAAGGGGGAGCACTATTTCCAATATGATGCATCATTAATCCATCTCGTCAAGCTAGGAGAGTCTCTTCAAATTCTATCTGAGGGTGCCTAATCGGGCGACACGTGGCTAAATCGGAGTTTAGGGCGCGTAGGCCAACGAGCCTCGATTCTCCGGAGCTCTTTTGATTAATGCCTTTTGTCCCTCTGCTTGATGGCTTTAAAAGGGGGAGGATAGGCATCATTTATAGCCACACGAGCGTTTGGCATTTTATCTTCTTGTTTCTCTGCTTTCCTCTCACTCTTTAACAAGGAAGCGAGCTTGAGGTATTCCGCTTCTGCACATGCTCAAGAGTCGGAGTTTTGAATCTTCTTTTATGAAGAACACCTTGAGGTGGACGTCAGCCCTTCATTCAATGATCGAGGGGATGATAGAGTCTTATGACAGCTATCCCTTGGCTGCAACTCCAGATGACTGCAACTTAGAAGAAGAATAAGATTTCTTGAGAGCTTTCTGTTTCTTCTTTTTTTATGGAGAAAATAGAAGAAATGCCGGCTCCGAAGGAGGAACATCCTGCAAAAGGCACTGCATAGCTGCCGCATATGTTAACGCTGAGGGTCGGCAATTCCAGGGGCATGGCTTCCTAGAAGAAGAAGAAGACTTCTTGAGAGTTTTCCATTTCTTCTTCTCTGATAGAGAAGATGGGAGAGATGTCGGCCCCGAAGGAGAAGCAACCTGTAAAAGGCAATGCGTAGCTTAGTTAGGTCCTAGACTTGAGTGCTGTGGCCTTGGGGCTGGAGTGTTGCTATCCTCTAGACGAAGACGATGTCGCGGTAGTTGAGTCTATCAACTTGGAGGTTGATCACTGGGCTACTATTACGGGCGGTTCCATGCATGTAGGAGATTTCCTTTGTACATCTTGTGCCATAGTGCACTCGTAATCCTTTTGTAACAAGGACTTTTAATTAATGAAATATTCTTTTTCCCAATTGCACATGTTTTGAGCTAAATATCTTTTGCTTCATCATTTTGTTAGAGCGTCTTTTCTAGTTAGGTTTCATAAGGAAAACCAGTAGCTCTTCTCGGCTTTGCCGAGGTACGCAGAATACTTAGCCCTGCCGAGGTATAGAGAACTCCGATTGGCCATGCTGAGGTTCAGTGAAATTTTTACTTGGCCCTACTAAGGTTTGGAGAACTCCGATCGGCCATGTCAATATGCAAAGGAATTTTTACTTGGCCCTGCTAAGGTTTGGAGAACTTCGATCGGCCATGCCGATGCTCAGAGGAATTTTTATTTGGCCCTGCCAAAGTAGGGAGAACTCTGATTAGCTATGTTGATGCTCGAGGGGATTTTTACTTAGCCATGCCAAGGTACGGAGAACTCTGATCGGCCATGCTGATACTCAAAGGAATTTTTACTTGGCCCTGCCAAGGTTCGAAGAACTTCGATCGGTCATGCCAATGCTTAGAGGAATTTTACTTGGTCCCACCAAGGTACGGAGGATACTTGGCTGTGCCAAGGTTTGGAGAACTCCAATCAGCCATGTCGAGGTTCAGAGGAGTTTATACTTAGCCCTGCCAAGGTACAGAGAACTCCAGTCGGCCAAGCTGAGGTTAGGAGGAATTGGACCCATAGGGTCAGCAATTAGGTAAGACCTGCCTTTTATCAACATCTTGGAAAATATGGTTATTCAAAGAATAAATGCTTAAATCAAAAGGTGAAGTTGGCCTTTGAGAGGCGGCCTGATCCGGAGCGTCAGTGATTGCTCTTTTGTAATTCACCATTTAGAGTGTATCCTTCTTGTTTTGAACCTTTTCTTCTGGTTTTCAAGTTTTGAGGAACTTGGGGCCCTTCCTCTAGAGCTAATCTGTTGCTGCAGATTTTTGTTCTTCGACTTGGGGATGACGCACGTCAGAATTCGGGTAGCGCTCTCCCATTGCAAAACAGTCCTCACATAGGGATAGAGGTGGGCGGTCCCTGCGAAAGATTCTTCGACGTCCAAGTCAGTGGAAACCCTTGGCAAACAGATAGAGTGGAAAAGGTTGTTGAAGGATGCTCCAGAGAAGGTCTCTAGAGAGGAATGACGTCCATTAGGGTTTCTTGTGTGCTTGAGAGCTTACGTGCTTACATGAAAGGGCTTGTGACCTGGTATTTATGCGCTGCCAAGATGGTAAGTTGTTACCTGATTTCTTAGGCGCAGTTATGAAAGTTGGCTGCCGATAAGGATGATAGCCGCATATCTTATCAAGGAATAAGAGATTCCATTGATCATGGAGGGGGTGTCCTATATGGCCCCTATTTCTGTCTAGGGCATCTCGTTCTGAGATCTTTGTGATCGGTGCTAGTTATCTTCCGGGATGTCCGACATGATTCAGGAAAGGATGATGTTTATCTTGAGAAAGCCGAGATTCGGCCCGAGGTGCGGAGATGGCTCGACCTTACCGAGGTATGAAGACTATGCAGTTGTCCTTTTCCATAACGGAGAGTGGACTTCTTCTGAGCATAGCGGTTAGTGAACTAGAGCCCAGAGGTGGGTCTCGTTACCTACCTCGTTTGCTAATTAATGCAAAAACAATTTTATCCCGCATTAATTATCATATAGAATGGGTTCGCCATCATTTTGTATGAATCTGGTACTACTATGGTCAGATGTGATTAGGTTAAAATTTTATCAATCAAAATTTGTTCGGCTTATTAAACATTTCAAAAATATAATTTAGAACTCGACTTATTTATTAAAATAAATAAGTAAATCGGTTTGACTCCCATGTTTGCTCATCAAATGGGTCAAATCGGATTAAATAAATTGAGCTTCAAAGGGATTAAATAAGTTAACGGATTGGGTCAAATGGGATAGAAATAGATCAATCGATCATGTAGTTTTTGAATGCGTTAAATAGATCTTCAAACCGGCCGCATCATGGCTCGACTTAACTATTACTGTGATGGAAAATAAATTTAATTGGCAAATGCTTGACTCTGAGCTCAATCTAAGCAAGTTGACCGTCTACAACCTGAATCTACTTATCTAAAATTCGAAGTTAAGCCGAGGGTTGGTCGCGAGGTTGAGTTGGATTGCCACTGAATCTACTTCCCATGCATTTGATCCTACGAAGTTTCGGTGAGCGAGAAGCAAACTACTTTCCTCCTCCAAAGCGGCGTTCAAAAGCACTGCGGTGTGCCGGCTTTCCAAAAGCATCGGAAGGCATGATTTCGTCTACCTCCGAACCTTTTTTTTCTTCTTCTTATTTTTTGGTTGTTGTTCGTTGATCAGTCGAAGGAAATGGGAGTGATTTCTGATGTGGCTGATCCAACGCCATTAGAGAATCGTGAAGGAAGGAAACTGACAGAGCCCCCCTTTAGCCTCCAAAGGGCCCTTCGGCCACGGTAGCATTTATGGCCTCATAAAGCCACACACACCCAATTGCTCTAAGGTATTTATTGCCTTATTAGAGGCATTTATGGCTGCCATGTTGAAACATTTATGGCTGCCACGTTGCTCACCTCCAAGGCCGACAGGCCGACACCTGGCCGACATCTCCAAAGCCGAACCCCAATGGCCGACACCTCCAAGGCCGACACCTCCAAGGACGAACCCCGATGACACCTCCAAGGCCAACGTGCATACAATTGCTCCAAGGCATTTATTGCCTTATTCTCTCCCTATATAAAGGCATTTATGGCTACCACGTTGCTCCTCTCGGCCTCAACTCTCACTTGGCCTCGGTCCTGCAGCTGCCAAGCTCCCTCGCCGTTAACAGTGCCATGCAAGTGAACAGAGCCTTGTACGTGAACAGTGCCATGCAAGTATTCACCCTCGGCCTTTTCTGAAGCTCATCCAAGGGCATGAGCAGGGCCACGCAAGCACTCCATACTCAACACTCTACGAGGGACAGTTGGCTTCAACTCAATATCATCCTTCTCCCCCGACGGCTGTACCTTAGGACCCACACAACTAACTTTATCACCCATCACTGTCCGCATAGGACAACCAAAAAGGTGACGTAAGGAACATGTTTGGCAAGTGCCATAACGATCGGCCATGCCCTGCGACCACCTACTCTGACAGGACACGGCCTGCAGCTTGACATGTCATATGGAGGTAAGCTCCACTGTGCTGCCATCAATTAATGTTCTGACAAGTGATCACGCCTCAAGCCCACGGACTCCAGGCATCTATAAAAAGGGTAAGAGGGACTCCGACCAGGTAACACACTCATAACACTCCTAAACGCTCACAGAGAGAGCTCCTCTCTGAGTCTCTCTCTCTCTCTTTCTCTTTCGAGCATCCTCAAGCTCATGACCGTTGCCCAGAGCACTGACTTGAGCGTCGGAGGGTCCCCGCCGGAATCTCCGACCCCCAGGACTTGTTTGCAAGCCCGCAGGTGCGAGGAGCTCGCTGGAGGAGGTGACCGAATGCTCACGGACGCTCGAGGGCGGTGATCTGGCGTCAACATATTGGCATGCCAGGAAGGGGGAGAAAGCAGAGTTCTGTGATACTAAGCTACAAGCTCTCACTCCCTCTACGACAATAATGGAAGCTTCCGCCAGTTATGCTGGGGGGCACCCTCAATAAGCTGAGCAACAAGATGCTAGTTCTATGTTCCATCATCACCACTAGTTCATGCCATTCAAGCAAAATACCGAGCCACCCTCACCCTGAAAATCCAAGCATTAGTGGCAGTTGTTCAAAGGCTATGGGAGAAATATTCCATGGCCACGTGGCAACAAGCTCAGGAGCAAAAGCAACCTCAAACTCAAACTCAACGGCAATTTAAGGCTCGGGCTCATTAGCCAGCAAGAGCGCCACACCTTGCCATCCAAATCTTAACTCCTAGTCACCTCAAGTATTTATGGGCATTTTTATTCCTAGCGGTGAAAAGCTAAGACATGCTGAAGCTATTAATGCAAGGTGGAAGATGAGGACAAAGGGCTTTGACCGTTGACTCTATCTACCCCCTCTCTCTCTTTTCTCTGCTGCACCCAGAGCCAATCCGAACCCAAGACCTCCTACGGATTTCATTCCAACTGCCTTCGGATTTCAGCACTGGTACCCTCCGCCTTCAATCAACATAGTTATCTGGGGGGCAGGTCGTCAACTCAGTGGAAGTAGAGAGAGACCGTGGAAGCTAGAGGGCCCCTCGCCTTGAACCAATGTGGAGGCTGCCCGAATCCTGTAACTCCCAGCAACATCCTCTCTTCTAGCTGTCCGTCTTCAGCGGACTCTCCCGGTCGCTCGTCTTCAACGGCCGCTAGCTGTCCGGGCTTCCTTCGGCGACCTCTGGCTCCCAGTCCGACTCTGACCCTCGTCCATGGCTCCGCTCCAGCGTCCTCGGCTCTGGTCCCATCTCTCTCTTCACTGCACTTCAAAGATGGGTCCCCAACTTCATTTCGGAGAGAAGCTGGTCATCAACCAACTCCAGGCTCTATTCCAACTTGATTCCCTGGGGGGCAGACCACCAGCGGGCAAAAGTGATCAAATCCGCAGAAGGAAAACAAGGGTGCTACAAGAGCTAAGTACGCTGCACTTTAGATAGTTTTCTTTCATTGATACTTAAAAATATCATGCAGGAAAGACCAACCTTGCATCAGTATTCAAGACCGATGTACCATCGGCACCGAAGACCGATGTACCACCGGATTCAAAAAGTCCGATGTACCATCGGCACTCAAGCCCGAGGTCAGCTCGGCACCAAAGGCCAAAGACTGACTCCAACGTCGGCAGCAAAGATCGTTGGCCCAAAGAAAAAGGCTCCTGACGACTTTCAACTCTCAGGTCACCCTTCGGGGTTAAAAAGGCTCCTGACGACTTTCAACTCTCAGGTCACCCTTCGGGGTTAAAAAGGCTTCTGAAGACTTTCAACTCTCAAGTTACCCTTCGGGGTTAAAAAGGCTCCTGACGACTTTCAACTCTCAGGTCACCCTTCGGGGTTAAAAAGGCACCTGACGACTCTCAACTCTCAGGTCACCCTCCGGGGTTCAAAAGGCTCTCAACGTCCTCAACTTTGCCTCAGCAGCTTCGTCACAGCCTCAACGGCTTCATTTCAGCCTCAGCAGCTTCAGCCCTGCATTAGCGGCCAACGGTCAATCGGATAATACCTTCGTTTAAATTGTACACTTGCAACATATCGCTGGTTACTTTCAGCTATCAAGAGGCCCCAAGACAGCTCATAGCTGGGAGAGGCCAACTCCTCAGCTCACAGTTGACGGGCACCCACCTCTAAACTTCACGCCAAAAGTAAAGAGCCCCACCAAGCTCACCAACAAATGCCACAAACGTGGAGCCTCCCAAAACGAAGCAGAAGGAGACAAATTCCTCCAACAAAGAACTAACATTATTACAGCCTCAGCGGCTCCCTCCGTCTCAGGAGCATCATTACGGCTTCATTGGCTCTCTGCCTCAATGGCATGTGGGCGGGGACCCACATCCAAACTTCATGTCAAGAGTTAAAGACCTCAAAGTCAGGTGAGGATCAGCCACTTGGGAGGTGATGCCCCTTTTATCTTGCTGGGGTGGGCCCGCTTCATCTCAGGGGCGAGGGGGCATGGCTGATCCAATGCCATTAGAGAATCGTGAAGGAAGGAAACTGACGGAGCCCCTTTTGGCCTCCAAAGGCTCCTTCGGCCATGGTAGCGTTTATGGCCTCATAAAGCCATGCACACCCAATTGCTCTAAGGTATTTATTGCCTTATTAGAGGCATTTATGGCTGCCACGTTGAAACATTTATGACTGCCACGTTGCTCACCTCCAAGGCCGCCACCTCCAAGGCCGACACCTCCATGGCCGACACCTCCAAGGCCAACACCTCCATGGCCGACGCCTCGATGGCCGACACCTCCAAGGCCGACACCTCCATGGCCGACACCTCCAAGGCCGACACCTCCAAGGCCGAACCCCGATGGCCGACACCTCCAAGGCCAACGTGCATACAATTGCTCTAAGGCATTTATTGCCTTATTCTCTCCCTATATAAAGGCATTTATGGCTGTCACGTTGCTCCTCTCGGCCTCAACTCTCGCTTGGCCTCGGTCCTGCAGCTGCCAAGCTCCCTCGCCGTTAACAGTGCCATGCAAGTGAACAGAGCCTTGTACGTGAACAGTGCCATGCAAGTATTCACCCTGGCCTTTTATGAAGCTCATCCAAGGGCATGAGTAGAGCCATGCAAGCACTCCATACTCAACACTCTACGAGGGACAGTTGGCTTCAACTCAATATCATCCTTCTCCTCTGACGGCTGTACCTTAGGACCCACACAACTAACTTTATCATCCATCACTGTCCGCATAGGACAACCAAAAAGGTGACGTAGGGGACATGTTTGGTAAGCGCCATAACGATCGGTCATGCCCTGCGACCACCTACTCTGACAGGACACGGCCTGCAGCTTGACACGTCATATGGAGGTAAGCTCCACTGTGCTGCCATCAATTAATGTTCTGACAAGTGATCACGCCCCAAGCCCACGGACTCCAGGCATCTATAAAAAGGGTAAAAGGGACTCCGACCAGGTAATACACTCATAACACTCCTAAACGCTCACAGAGAGAGCTCCTCTCTGAGTCTCTCTCTTTCTCTTTCGAGCTTCCTCAAGCTCACGGTCATTGCCCAGAGCACTGACTTGAGCGTCGGAGGGTCCCCGCCAGAATCTCCGGCCCCCGGGACTTGTTTGCAGGCCCACAGGCGTGAGGAGCTCGCTGGAGGAGGCGACCGGACGCTCACGGACGCTCGAGGGCGGTGATCTGGTGTCAACAATTTCAAAAGATGGTAGCTGGCCGAATGGTTCCTATAAAACCTTTTGATGGAATTCTTGGGTTTTTTCTCTTTAATCCATCAAAGATCCGTAAAAAGATGCTTTTTTTGTTTCGAGATAATACCGATTTCTAATAGATTAGCTCTTCTCTCTTTCTGAATTTGCGATCTAGAACAAGCTTCAAGTTTTCTTTTCTGGTTCTAATTATCATTGCTTTATTTTTCATTTAAGATTTTCTCGAACTTTTTCAGGGCTAAATTCAACCAGACCTGTTGCATAATTTTTTTTTTTTTTAAAGGGTCAGACTTGCACGATTGTTTAGCTTGGATTATTGCATTTTGAATTCTGGATCGAGTTATAATCTCTATTCTGATCTTGGAAGTAATGAAGAAAATGACAAGAGAAAACAATACTCGTGTTCAAAGAATACTGGATAACGTGTAATAGAATCTAATGATTTGCAACATTCTCATGTCTATTATTTTCTTCTTCCTGTTAGGGTTTTATGGCCTCTGTTGCTTGTACTATTGCAAAGACCCTTAACTTTCTGGAAGGCCGAGGAACAAAAACATTTTGCAGCAATCATCTCAATGGAAGCTTAAATAGTCGTATAACTTTTGTTGGGTATAGGAGATGGAAAAATCTTTCAACTTCCCATATTAAGCAATCTCTTTTATCCTTGTGCATAAACTCCATTCCAAGAGCATCAAGGACTTCTGATGAAACCTTTGAGCAACCTGGCTTCTCTGATATTGACAACAGTGATGCAAATGTTTCTGGTAAGGAACTGTCAACCTAATTCTGACTGTTTATTAATTACCTGTTCAGATATTGTTTTTTATAGCTAATTCGTCAAATTTTCTTAGAAGAAGTTTCTTTGTTTATCATTAATCAAGAAACTCTATACAAACAAGAAGAGCCATGGGTGCCTAAGGCATATTTAAACAGTGCTATGGGAGGATCTAGAAGGAAAAAGGATACTCAAGATTAGAATATTGAGCATCCTTAGGTTATGAAAAAGAGAATCATCTATGATTTGACCAAGATTTTACAAACAGCCTTGGAGCAGTAGAATTAGCACTAGCATAGTTATAAGTATAAATTTGGAATAAATTCACTAAATTAAAATTTTATAATTTGTCAAAGTCTGTAAAAAAATTGGAGATGAGAACATGAAAAATATTTATATACAGAGAGAGAGACTACAAAGTACTAGAAACATCTTAATGGATAGGAGAAATTCAGTCAATAAATATTTGGAAAAATTGATTTGTTTTAGAAGTAGTAGAATTCATACAAGTGTGATTTTTAATCAAGTTTTTATAAACCGGGAGAAATGAACTTTTGATGTAGATAATATTAGGAGAAATTTTGATATTTTGGAAGAGTTTGTTACCAGGCACATGAGTCTTGGGATGCTCAACTGTTGCAAATGGTTTTCATTTTCTTAGTCTCCACTTCGGAGCATTGTCAACCAGAATGACATTTTACATTTTGAAGCATACATATTCTTAAATTAATGAAAGATGGTTTCATTTGTTTGGTGTACATGATAAATAGTATCATTAGTACATGTAATAAAATATAAATGGCATACTGGTTGTTAAGAGTTGAGTTCAGAATGTATTTGAATGTGCTTTTAATTCAGGGACTATTTGGAGCAAACAATCCTTACTGAGGCCTTTGCTTAATTGATGTGGAAGATTAGAGGAATTTTATGTGCATTTGATGTCACCTATGCCTGTGGGAACTAGCTAAGCGAAGAAGCTGAAGGAAGAGAGAAATGGTGAGGGAGGCCATAGATCTCACCAAGACTTACATCTTCAGGATACAGGATTCCATCTAAAAGAGCGATATCCTTGTTCTGAGAATCCATTAGTTTTAGGATTATAGCTTTCTGGCTCCTTCCAAATTCTTCCCCCACCCTCTTTCTTCATTCTCTCTCACTTATGTGGAGCTAGCACGCCGAGAGCATGCTTGGGCATTGATCACTCCATTTTCATGAAAATATGGTGTGACATGAAAGTGCTGGTCATAATTGGAACTGCAACCAGTATTTTGTTGGGCCTGTCCTGCATTATCTGATTATGCTCTCTGTGAATATTGATGCATGTCAAAATAGCACGTTTTTACACCAGCCCCTACAAATTTTTTAAGCTGGAAAAGTGGAGCAGTTTGAAACCCAGTTTCCTACCCAAAATCTATGACCTGAACTTCATACCTTATACTGTGATGCTTTGATGTATCTTGACAATACTGTTGATGCATGCACTTTTTGGTGTGCAATAAGGGGGTAAAATGACTTACTGTCCAAAGCCATTTACAGGATTATAAACATTTGGTTTTTGTAGTGACTATTGAAGCGAGTACTTGACACCATGTGTTATTCTTGTATTTAATCCTTGATAGTTATGAAATGGGTGGAATCAGGTAGAACATCGGAGGAAGGTCACTAATATAGGGTGTTTGAAAGATTAAAGTGTTGAGCGTTGTGTGGTTTGTTGGAGCTCAGCATCCATTACAATGGTGTGTGGAAGCCATGTTAGTCCGTGCTTTCCATCCTGAAAAGAATTCATAGGTGGACTTATAGGCAGGCTTTGTAGTGTGCTAGGAAAGGTTGGTTCAATCACAGATAAAGTTTGTTTTATAAATATTTGAGGTACTAATCTACATTCTTTCTAATCTGAACTATTTTTTACTTCTATAAGGACTTGAATCAACTGGACAGGTTGCTATTTGGTTCAAGATAAATCAGCACTTGTTTTTGTCTCAGGGTTCCTAAAATTCAGAAAACAAGTACCATTTAATGTCAATCTAATTCATCTATATGCATAAAAGTGAGTGGGATTCCTGCTCCAGCCCATTGATAGTAGGAAGCTTCTCTTGATGGTCAAATGCACATCTTTTGGAGGAAACCCATGCCCAAAGTGCATATTCAGAAAGAAGATAATGTATAATAATATTTTAGAATACATTTTGGATGTACTCATATAGATTTTTATTGGAGAAGTATTTTTGTTTTTATTTATATTAATTGGAGAATTAAAGAATGCCTAGTGCTCTTTTCTTTTGTTTTAAAAAATAGTAAAATTCTGATAAAGTGAATTTTGCTATTATCCATGCATGAAATTTGTCTTGCATGCATCATTGTATATGATTGCAACAGTTCTCGCATTATTTAAACATAGATATGTCAAGTTTTAGCTTTTATCATGGGCAATGGGCTAAGAAATTTCTTTTTTCGAACAAGTAAATCCTATCAGACAGTCAAGGACAGAAGAAAAGAGAGGGCATGATGGTGACAGGGCTGTTTGTTTTCTTTTTCATGCTGCATTTTTCCTCCTTGAGCATGCCCTGATAATTAATCACCAATCTTAAATTTAAGAGAACAATTATTTAGTATTGGGTCAAAGAAAGTGTCATTTTTTACAGCTGAAGCTTCAGGGATGGATGAATTTTAATAAGGAACCTAGTTCTGAACTATGTTTATTGCTTACATGGTCTAGCTCCACCTCCCTTGCCAATTTAAATTATAAGAGACATAAGATATGATGGTCAATTTGTTGAGTCTCATCATCACACCAAATCCTGTTCCCGCTTCAAAGTATAAGTGCTTTGGCACACAACATGCACTTTTCCTCTCACACAACATGTAAACACATTTAAAGGGAAAGAAAAGGAAAGAGAAAGCCAAAAAAAAGAGAGAAATCCTATGGTTTGAGCCAAAGGCAGAATTCTTAATGCATCTGTCCTAATAATGCATTTATGTTTTGTGTAGTGAGTTCTATTTATTTATTTCTTGGATATCTTGTTTTCCCATGAATGATTGCTGTATCTGAATTTACCTAAGTCATATTGTAGAGGAGAGGTTGGTGGTCTTGGTCATTGGTGGCGGAGGAAGGGAACATGCACTTTGCTATGCCTTGCAGCGATCTCCATCTTGTGATGCTGTTTTTTGTGCACCTGGTAATGCAGGGATTGCTCAATCTGGCAATGCCACTTGCATATCAGACTTAAACATATCGGACAGCAGAGCTCTGTGATCACCTTTTGCCTCAATAGGGGAGTTGGGCTAGTTGTGGTGGGTCCACAAGCGCCACTGGTTGCTGGCCTTGTAAATGACCTTGTTGAAGCTGGCATCCCAACATTTGGTCCTTCATCAGAGGCTGCAGCATTGGAGGGGTCAAAGGACTTTATGAAGAAGTTGTGTGATAAATATGGAATCCCCACTGCAAAGGTTTGTTTGTACTTCCACTTACAAGTTTCATGCTAATGATTTAGCAAATGTTCATCAACTAAATGTTCATCATGTTCCATTAGTCCACAAAATGACCCATATTTTGTGTTATTAAATGGTAGAGCCAGAAAGCAGTTTCAAAGATTTAAAACAGGAACCAACTCATGCTATATTTAAGGCCAACGTAACATAGGACTTTCTTTACTGCCTTATCGAGGTAGTTGAGTAAGTCATGAAATATATCCATTATTTTTTGCTAACATAGCTTGAAAATAATATTTTATACTGTGATAGACCACAGGAAAGACATGAGGATTAGAATTTGTCGCAGCTCCTATTTAGACATCTTCTTGAAGGAAAAGCAAGACTAAAAGCAATAGCCCTTATTTTCTTTATTGCTTTCTAATTCTCATTCTATATTTCTGGCTCTACCTCTTTACTATTTAATACTCCAAGACATCCTTTTCATGATATAATAAGAGTAATAACTGAAGTAACATGACCAATATTCCCAAGAAAATCTTTTAGTCTGTCAACTCAACTCATCTAAGCCTTTTTTCCAACTACATGGGGTCGACTACATGAATATGCTTCCTTCACTCTGCTCTATTCAGGACTAAGTTAACACTCAAAACAGGAACGTCCTAGCCCTTCGCATAGTTTGATTTAGTAGATTCATATTTTAGGAGATCTGACGGAGTTTTAAGCTGGCTGTCAGGTACCCTTCTCTTTTATCCGGGCTTGGGACTGGCCTTGGCAGAATTAAATATCGCTGTTAATGTTGTTTTGTGATGATTGCTGATTTTGCACTATCAAACTTTCACAAACCCATCTGATGCAAAGAAATACATTAAAGAGCAAGGAGCACCCATTGTTGTCAAGGCTGATGGATTGGCTGCAGGGAAAGGAGTTGTTGTTGCCATGACTCTAGAAGAGGCATATGACGCTATAGACTCTATGCTGGTACATGATGCTTTTGGGTCTGCTGGTTCCCGAGTCATCATTGAAGAATTTCTTGAGGGAGAAGAAGTTTCATTTTTGCTTTGGTAGATGATGAGACTGCCTTACCTCTTGAGTCTGCGCAAGACCATAAAAGAGTGGGTGATGGTGATACTGGTCCAAATACTGGTGGAATGGGGGCATATTCCCCAGCTCCAATATTAACTAGAGAGCTACAGTCTGTGGTCATGGAATCAATAATTTCCCCTACAGTGAAGGGAATGGCTGAACAAGGTTGTAAATTTGTTGGGGTCTTATATATGCTGGGCTTATGATTGAGAAAAAAACTGGGTTGCCTAAGCTTATTGAGTACAATGTGCGTTTTGGAGATCCTGAATGCCAGGTTGGTAGTTGCTCGAGTATTTCCTGAATTATTTCTTGCTCCACTTATTTGCATTGCACAAACTGATGTATTTATGCAATGTACAATTGCATAATTAATTTAAATAGCTTGATATTAACAGAATTTAAGTAGACCAATCTTTCCATCATTCAGTCTCATCTGTTCTTTTTGTTAAATTTCATCAGACAATGAAACTAAGATTACATTTGATTCGATTGGAATTTATTAGACCAGTAAACTTTATATAATTGAAGTTTTCATCTATAAGTTGTGTGGATTATTTATTCTCGGTGCTCCCTATGGTTTTATTTATTAGATATGGCATAAATATTTTAGCTTTGTCCTTCCTTGGAAGCATCTGCAAAATAAATGTTAATTTTTGTAGTGGTAATTTGACCTACCTTGAGAGTTATGGATGGTTATATGCACTTATTCCTTCAAGTTCTCATTACAGGTTCTGATGTTGCGGTTAGAGTCTGATCTGGCACAAGTACTGCTTGCAGCTTCTAGAGGAGAATTAGGCAAGGTGTCACTGAATTGGTCACTTGGATCAGCCATGGTGGTTGTGATGGCAAGCCGAGGTTATCCAGGGTCCTATGAGAAGGGAACTGCTATAAGAAATCTTGAGAAGGCAGAGACCGTAGCACCAATGGTTAAGATATTTCATGCTGGAACAGTGCTAGACTCAAATGGTAACTTCATTGCTTCTGGAGGCCGTGTGCTTGGTGTCACTGCTAATGGGAAAGATTTAGAGGAAGCAAGAGAGAGAGCTTAGAAAGCAGTTGAAGTAATTGACTGGCCTGAGGGATTCTTCCGGCGAGATATAGGCTGGAGAGCACTTAGCCGCAGACATTTGGCAACTAATAGGTAAGCAAGTATAGCTTGGATATTGTGAAATGATCATAATCGGTGCTCTAGAAATATGCTTCATTAAAAACTTGCTGCACTAGGCAGCCAATGAAAATTCAGTAGAGATGTACAACCGTACTCCGAAATTGCTTGATGGAAACTGATTGAATCTTTCATTTTCAATCAATGCATTGATGCCAGATAATTTATGTTGCGGCCGACTCACGTATGGTGAACGTCGGGCAGGCTGGAATCACTGGGTGCATAGAAGGGCCGTCGTCTTCCTCCAAGAGCCTTGGTCCTTTGGAAAAAGCCGCCGATTTCCTCCAAGAGCCTGCAAAAAGTCCCGGACCGGTGGTTCCGGCGGGGACCCTCCGATGCCCAAGTTAGTGAGTCGTCGAACAGGGATATGATCTTTGTAGAACTGTTGTCAAGCAAGTTTTATTTTTGAGAGAGAAAAAGAGAGTCCCCTTGCATGGAGCTCGGTTCCTCCTTTTATACCTGTTGGGGATCCGTATACCTTGGTCTGTTGGAACCGTCGGAACTGTTCCGTTGTGATGTTTCATCGAACGGTAGGTTGTTGGACTGTTGCTGGATAAGGGCCGCTTATAGCGGTAACTGCTGATCAGGCTGACACGCCCGAGCTATCCGATAGTAGTCCTTAGATCGCGGGGTTAGTTGCCTAAGACTAATCCTCGTATGAAGGTCGACACTGGGGGCCGACGCTGGGTGGCAATACCGGATGCCGGAACCAAAGCTTCAGTACTGGGACTTATTAAGGCCGACACCTGTGGCCAATGTTGGAGGCCGATGCTGATGGCTGACGCTGGGGGCCGACGCTGGAGGCCGACGCCGGGGGCCGGCGCTGGTGGCCGACACTGGCTGTCTGGCTCAAGAGGCCGACGCTGGAGGCCGACGCCGGGGGCCGGCGCTGGTGGCCGACGCCGGGGCCGGCGCTGGTGGCCGACACTGGCTGTCTGGCTCAAGAGGCCGACGCTGGCTGTCTGGCTCTGAGGCCGACGCTGGCTGTCTGGCTCAAGAGGCCGACGCTGGCTGTCTGGCTCTGAGGCCAACACTGGCTGTCTGGCTCAAGAGGCCGACGCTGGCTGTCTGGCTCTGAGGCCGATGCTGGCTGTCTGGCTCAAGAGGCCGACGCTGGCTGCCGGTTCCGAAGACCGATGCTGGTGGCTTTGGGTTTTGTTGTCACATCATTGCTTTCGAAAATCGTGCAGAAGATAATAATACTCCAGGGGAAACGGCCAGCCGTATCAGATGCCCCCCCGCCCCTGAGATGGGTAAGCGTTTATTTATCCGCGAAAGGGGTGCGAATATCCTCTAGGTGGCCGGTTTCCGCGTCATTATTTCGCCTTTGTTGGGATTAGGGAGGATTTACCTCGGGCAACGCTACGAAAAGGCGGACGGAATCATTGTGGTAAGGTTGACTCCCCCTTTTGCCGGTCTTTTCGAGCTTATCGTATGGCAGGTCTTCGAAACGTCTCCCAACTGAAGACGGACGCGTGGTTGGATCGGACGGTGAGGGGGATGTTTCGAAATGGCGCCATAATGGCAGATTGCCCTTATCTTCCTATCTTCCCCATTTTTTCCGCCATTGCCCCCTTTTGAGTCCGCCAGCGCTTGTTTTTCATTCATTTTCTCGTGATCTGTCTTTGGCTCGCGTTTTTCTTCTCAGGTTAGTTCCCATGGCTTCTTCTCCTTCTTGCTCCATTTCCGGTTCTTGGGGGGTTCTTCCCAGTCTTCTGAATCCCCGTCCATCCAATGGTCTACCTCATCTTCTGATCATTCACCAGAGCCACGACCAGTCGATCGTCCCTCAACCGGGATTCGTCCGACCGGCGGACAAACTTCCGTTAGAACCCGGCCGGCGGTTGCCGGCCCTTCTAGGGTTACCAAGGAGTCCCCCGAAGGGACTGCGTCGACCCTGTCTGCCCAGGACATCGTGAACTTAAGGGCCAGGTACGGCTTCCCTCGGACCTTCACCTGTTCGTTCCACCCCTAACGACAGGGCAACCTCTTCCCGTTCCGGGAGGGTTGCCTTGTACGGGGCCTTTTTTAAGGCCGGGCTCGGTTACCGATTCACCCCTTCATCCTTAATCTTCTAGATAGGTACTCCTTGACCCGTCCCAACTAGTTCCCAACTCCTTCCGAACTATTGTTGGTTTTTTAGTACTCTGCCATCTGCAGGGCATAGAGGCTAGCATTTCCTTGTTCCGCAGCTTCTATACCTTGCGCAAACAGTCGGGGTGGTGGTCTTTCACTCCTAGATCCAATAGGATTCTTAGGTTGTGCCTTCCTTCCTCCGTTAAGGGGTGGAAGGACAAGTTTTTCTTCGCGGACGTCAGCGGGGTTCGTGGAAGCTGGGGGGTACCCAATATCGATGCCAACAGGGACTCCTCCATCCTTCCACGAGACCGGATGGCATTTGGGCAGCTCCTGACTGCCGATATTCCTAAGTGTAATAAGCTGATAGCCGAGGAGAATCTTCAACGTGCCGGCTTAATTCCCTCGAGGGGTGAGCATTAGTCCACTCGCCTCTCTTCTCTGTTCTTCTCCCTTCTCTCTTTTTTTTTTTTTTTTTAACTATCCCTTGCTTGCGTAGGGATGGCGCCGACTTTGCACAAGCTTAAGCAGGTGGCCGCCAAGAAGAGGAAGGCCGCGGGGACTGTGTCCCCTACCGAAGGGAGGGCTGCCACCAAGGTTCCCAGGAGGGCCGATGCCGGGAGGGTTAGTGGCAGAGAGACCGACGCTGGGGTGGCCGACACCGGAGGAACTATAGTCGTGAAGCCCCTACGCGCCAAAGTCTCGAAGAAGGGCGGCCCCAAAAGGGCCGTCACTAAAGGGGTCGACGCCCAGGAAGCCAAAGCAGTGGGGCCCGTGCGCATAGGCGAGGCAGCCCAACCCCAAGCCGAAGAACCCGTCATGGAAGACGCGGCGAAGGCCAGGGCCGGCAAGGAGGTGGAGCAAGGCCCGCCGGAGGAAGAATCTCCAGCTCCGGCTCCTCCAATTATTTTACTTGATTTATCTCCCGATGGGAAGACGCCGTCTCCCACGCCTAAAGAAACGGGTAAGGCTCCGGCGGCAATAGCGGCAACTCCAGTTGCAGCCTTGCCCCCTACGGGGGCGGCAGCTGAAGCGCCCCTGCCCGCTAAGGGGCCGGATGCGGCAGGCTCCGAGGCGGGATCAGCCTCGGCAGGTCCGACGCCCAGGGAAGGGAGGAGTATCGACCCCTCCTTCCAATCAATGCTGGCAAACCATAGCCGCTGGGCTACACGAGTCATAGAGGAAGCTTCAGTAGCGGAGGTGCAAGAGTACCTCCGAGGTCAGGGGTGTGTTACCTTTTTCGTGAAGCCTCGGTGGCGCACCTCTGGGTGAGTTTTTGTACTATTATTGTCCTTTTTCTTTTCCCCTTTTGCTTTCTTTATATCTGGATGTTTTTTTTTTTTTTAGGCCCTGAACTCCCTTGTCGCCCTAAAGATCTCTGGACTCTGAGTGACACCGCCATTGAACAGGCGCGGGAGGAGATGGTCTCCCTACAAGTCAGAGCAGAAAAGGCGGCGATGGCCCTAGAGGACACCCGGGCCACCCTGACGGGTGAGGTAGAGGTTATTCGGCTTAGAGCCGAAAAAGCTGAATACGCGCTGGAAGTTGCCCAGCGTCGCGCTGCCAATGAGCTGGACAACGCTCAGGTGGCAGAAGAAAAGCAAAAAGCGGCCGAGGAGAAGCTGATGGCGGCCGAGGAGAAGCTGGTGGCGACCGAAGAGAAACTGATGGCAGCAGAGCAGGAGGTAAGTGTTCTAAAGACTCGATTGAGTTCTGCCTCCGCCGAGACCAATGCGGCCAAGGAAGCCACCCGCCAACACATAATTAAAATCGCGGATCTGGAGGCGGTAGTGGCGGAGGCCCAGAGAAGAGCCATCGAGGCGGAAAAGAAGGGGGCCAATGTCATAGAGGATTATAAGAAATCCGCAGCCTTCGATGACGAGGTAGCCGAGTCAGCGGCGCTTGCTTATGACGCCGGCTTCCAAGATTGTAAAAAGAAAGTCCAGGAGCTTTACGACCTGGAAGATATCGAGGAGCTGCAGCCTGACGACGTCCCTGAGGATGATGCCCCGCCTTCGGCCGCCCATTAGCAGCTTTTTGTTTTTCTCCTTGTCGGAAATTTTGTAAACTTCATCATCAATGAATATTTTTAATCTCTTTTGATCCTTCACTTATGATCTACCTCATTTGTTCGAACTGCTGTGAACTGCCAGTCGATAGGATTATGTATAGTAGGTTACGCTAGATAGGACCGTGATGCTGTCCTAAGCATTGACAAGACCGGTATTCGGTGGTAGCGCGGATTTTAGTTGCTATCGTAAACGCGAGGTGCTGGTCCTCGGTGCCAACACATAGTTGGTCTTTACGGCCGACGCTGAGCGTCGGTCTTTCGTGCCAGCGCATAGCTGGTTCTTGACTGCCGGAGCGGATCCGGTCTTTGGCTGCCGACGCTGAGCGCCGGTCTTAGGTGCCAACACGGAGTTGGTCTTTGACTTCCGGAGCGGATCTGGTCTTTTGCTGCTGGGCGCCGGTCTTAGATGCCAACGCGGAGTTGGTCTTTGCCGGAGCGGATCCGGTTTTTTGCTGCCGACGCTGGTCTTAGATGCCAACGCGGAGTTGGTCTTTGACTGCCGGAGCGGATCCGGTCTTTTGCTGCCGACGCTGGAGGCGGTCTTAGATGCCAACGCGGAGTTGGTCTTTGACTGCCGGAGCGGATCCGTCTTTTGCTGCCGACGCTGGAGGCCGGTCTTAGATGCCAACGCGGAGTTGGTCTTTGACTGCCAGAGCGGATCCGGTCTTTTGCTGCCGACGCGCCGGTCTTAGATGCCAACGCGGAGTTGGTCTTTGACTGCCGGAGCGGATCCGGTCTTTTGCTGCCGATGCCAGGCGCCGGTCTTAGATGCCAACGCGGAGTTGGTCTTTGACTGCCGGAGCGGATCCGGTCTTTTGCTGCCGACGCCAGGCGCCGGTCTTAGATGCCAACGCGGAGTTGGTCTTTGACTGCCGGAGCGGATCCGGTCTTTTGCTGCCGACGCTGGGGCGGTCTTAGATGCCAACGCGGAGTTGGTCTTTGACTGCGGAGCGGATCCGGTCTTTTGCTGCCGACGCTGGGGCCGGTCTTAGATGCCAACGCGGAGTTGGTCTTTGACTGCCGGAGCGGATCCGGTCTTTTGCTGCCGACGCTGGGCGCCGGTCTTAGATGCCAACGCGGAGTTGGTCTTTGACTGCCGGAGCGGATCCGGTCTTTTGCTCCGGTCTTTGCCAACGCGGAGTTGGTCTTTGACCGGATCCGGTCTTTTGCTGCCGACGCCGGTCTTAGATGCCAACGCGGAGTTGGTCTTTGACTGCCGGAGCGGATCCGGTCTTTTGCTGCCGACGCTGGGGCCGGTCTTAGATGCCAACGCGGAGTTGGTCTTTGACTGCCGGAGCGGATCCGGTCTTTTGCTGCCGACGCCAGGCACCGGTCTTAGATGCCAACGCGGAGTTGGTCTTTGACTGCCGGAGCGGATCCGGTCTTTTGCTGCCGATGCCAGGCGCCGGTCTTAAATGCCAACGCGGAGTTGGTCTTTGACTGCCGGAGCGGATCCGGTCTTTTGCTGCCGACGCCAGGCGCCGGTCTTAGATGCCAACGCGGAGTTGGTCTTTGACTGCCGGAGCGGATCCGGTCTTTTGCTGCCGACGCCAGGCGCCGGTCTTAGATGCCAACGCGGAGTTGGTCTTTGACTGCCGGAGCGGATCCGGTCTTTTGCTGCCGACGCTGGGCGCCGGTCTTAGATGCCAACGCGAGTTGGTCTTTGACTGCCGGAGCGGATCCGGTCTTTTGCTGCCGACGCTGGGCGCCGGTCTTAGATGCCAACGCGAGTTGGTCTTTGACTGCCGGAGCGGATCTGATCTTTTGCTGCCGATGCTGGAGGCCGATCTTGGATGCCAACGCGGAGTTGGTCTTTGACTGCCGGAGTGGATCCGGTCTTTTGATGCCGACGTTGGGCGCCGGTCTTGGATGCCAACGCGGAGTTGGTCTTTGACTGCTGGAGCGGATCCGGTCTTTTGCTGCCGACGCTGGAGGCCGGTCTTGGATGCCAACGCGGAGTTGGTCTTTGACTGCCGGAGCGGATCCGGTCTTTTGATGCCGACGCTGGGCGCCGGTCTTGGATGCCAACGCGGAGTTGGTCTTTGACTGCCGGAGCGGATCCGGTCTTTTGCTAAACATACTCATTCAAAAATAAGAACGTCTATTATTCATGCATCAGACAGATTCAAGTTAATAATGATAGAATTCTATTGATAGTACCGTCGTAAATTGTCGGCATTCCAAGTTCGAGGGAGCAGCTTCCCGTCTAGCTCTTCGACTTTATATGCCCCATGGTGGAGTACCTCTTTGACACGGTATGGTCCTTCCCATTTTGGTGCCAGCTTGCCCCCTTCCGTTGGCTTTGATACTTCAGCTCTTCGTAGGACCAGGTCTCCTGGCCGGAATGTTTTGGGCCGCACCCGAGAGTTGTAGTGTCTGGCCACTCGCTGACGGAACGCTGCCATACGAAGATGCGCTTGATCTCGCAATTCTTCCACCAAATCTAGATCAGCCCTTAGCTGGTTGGAGTTGCTTTCTTCGTGGTATAATTCCGTCCGGGACTAGGAGCCCCTATTTCTACGGGGATGACCGCCTCGGTCCCAAAGACCAAGCTAAAAGGGGTTTTCCCTGTGGGTGCTCGCGGTGTCGTATGGTAGGCCCACAACACACTGGAAAGTTCTTCCACCCAGCGCCCTTTACAGCTATCTAGCCGAGCCCGGAGCCCTTGGAGGATGATGCGATTGGTCACCTCAGCTGCGCCGTTGGTTTGGGGATGCCCTACGGAGGTGAATCGGTGACGGATGCCTAGGCCCTCGCAGAATTCTCGGAAGGCCGTGTTATCAAACTGTCGGCCGTTGTCTGTAACAGGGTGTGTGGTACCCAAACCGACACACCACAGATTTCCAAAAGAAAGCCCTTACTTTGGCTTCCGTGATTTTAGCAAGAGCTTCCGCCTCGATCCATTTAGTGAAATGATCGACGGCCACAACTAGGAACTTACGTTGTCCGGAGGCAGGAGGGAAAGGTCCCAGGATGTCCATGCCCCATTGTGCAAAGGGCCACGGTGCAGCCAGGGGGGTCAGCTGGGACGCCGGTTGATGTTGGACGTTGGCATGACGCTGGCAGCTGTCACATCTTTTGACGAGTTCAGAGGCGTCCTCTTTCATTGTCAACCAATAATACCCCTGACGTAGAGCTTTGTATGCAAGGGCCCTGCCCCCCAGATGGCTTCCGCATATCCCCTCGTGTATCTCTCGCAAAATATAGTTGGCGTCGGTGGGACCGACACACCTGAGGATAGGGTATGAGAATGACCTTCGGTAGAGCTTTCCTTCCATAAGGAAGAACTTCGGGGCTCGTCTTCTAAGTTTCCTAGCTTCGGCAGGGTCCTCTGGGAGGATGCCATCAGTAAAGTATTGAACGTAGGCGTCCATCCAGGAGGGCTCCAGCTCCACCGGCAAAGTTTCTCTTGGTACCTCAATGCTTGGGACTTCTAAATGCTCCACATAAGCCTTTCCCAACATCCCGTCAACCGAGGCGGCGAGATGGGATAGGGCGTCGGCTCTGGCATTCTCTTGTCGAGGAATGTAGCTGACGCTGAAGTGAGTGAATGGGGAAACCATTGAGTGCACCGCGTCTAAGTAGCGGGCCATGATGGGATCCTTTGCCTCGTACTCCTTTGTAATCTGGCCAGCAACTAGTTGGGAGTCGGTGAAGGCCCTAAGGCGTTTCACCCCAAGCTCCCGAGCCAACCTTACACCGGATAACAAAGCTTCATATTCCGCCTGGTTGTTAGTAGCTGGAAAGAGGAAGCGAAGTGCACATTCAGTCACAACCCCGTCCGAGTTGGCCAAGATGAGGCCTGCTCCGCTCCCTTGAGAGTTAGATGCCCCATCCACGTGGAGAACCCACTCATCTTCGCTGGTTCCAAGGGGCTGAATGTCCGTAGGAGGTTCTTCAGGTGGCTCCATTCCCCAAGTACATTCAACCAAAAAATCTGCCAGAACCTGGGACTTCATAGCCGACCGGGGGCGGAAAGATATATCGAACTCCCCCAGCTTGAGGGCCCACCTTGCCAGCCGGCCGGAAGTATCTGGACGAGCCAGAACCGCCTTCAGAGGCTGGTCTGTGATCACGCGATCGGGTGGGCTTGGAAGTATGGCCGCAATCGCTGGGCAGACACGATCAATGAGAAGACAATTTTCTCCATGTTTGAGTAGCGGGTCTCTGCATCATGAAGTACCTTACTCGTATAATACACTGGCCTTTGTGTGCCGCTAGTGTCCATACGGACTAGCACGGAGCTAACAGCTTCGGGAGAGGCCGCAAGGTATAGAAGGAGCTCTTCTCCGCTCATCGGCTTGGATAACAGTGGTGGGGTAGATAAGAATGTCTTTAACCCTTCGAACGCCTCTTGGCATTCTTTGGTCCACTCGAACTCGTTGATTCGGCGAAGCGCCTTGAAGAAAGGCAGACACCTTTCAGCAGACTTGGACAGGAAGCGGCTTAGGGCGGCTACTCTTCCTGTCAAGCGTTGTACTTCCTTCTTATTGGAAGGAGGCCTCATGTCCAAGATGGCTTGGACTTTGTCTGGGTTTGCTTCGATCCCCTCGGGTCACCATGAAACCCAAAAACTTCCCAGCGGTCACCCCGAATGCACATTTGCGAGGGTTTAGCTTCATCTGATACCGACGAAGCCTGTCGAATGTTTCTGCTAGGTCTACGATGTGGTCACCGGCCTGAACGCTTTTCGTCAGCATGTCATCCACATATACTTCCATGTTACGTCCTATCTGACCTTCAAAGACCTTGTTCATCAACCTTTGGTAAGTAGCTCCCGCATTCTTTAACCCAAAAGGCATTACCCTGTAGCAATACAACCCCTTTTCGGTTATGAAGGAGGTAGCTTCTTCATCCACCGGGTTCATCCGGATCTGGTTGTATCCAGAGAAAGCATCCATGAAGCTGAGAACCTCATGGCCGGATGTAGCGTCCACCAGTTGATCGATTCGAGGTAGGGGGAAGCTGTCTTTAGGGCATGCCTTGTTTAGGTCGGTGAAGTCTACGCACATTCTCCAACTTCCATTGGCCTTGCGGACCAGAACCACATTAGCCAACCACTCGGGATAGTGGACCTCCCGAATATGGCCTGCAGCCATTAACTTGCGAATCTCTTCGTCGATGGCTTTCTGCCTGTCCGGAGCGAAGTTTCTCTTTTTCTGTCGGACAGGCCGACACCCCGGCTTGAGGTTAAGTTGGTGGGTGATTACTTCTTCAGGAACGCCCGGCATGTCTGAGGATGACCATGCAAAAACGTCCGTGTTGGCCCGCAGGAAGGTGAGAAGTTGATGACGTACTTCCTCTGGGAGCGATGCCCCCAGCTGAACAGTTCTTGCTGGGTCATCACCCAAGGGGAGGGTTAGAAGGTGTTCTGCCGGTTCTCCCCTTCTTCCCAATTCCCTAGGATCGAGTGACTCCGAGGCTGTCGCTGATTCTGCGTTCAGCGGGCTGGGCGACAGATGGTAGCAAGGCGGAAGTGGGCTTTGCTCCCCCTTCATTTCTCCGATGCCTTCATTGGTGGGAAACCTTACCAATAATCTCTTAGTGGAAATCACGGCATCCAGCAGATTCAGCCCCGGTCTTTCCAAGATGGCGTTATAAGCCAGCGGGACCCGGACCACCAAGAAGTTTATGACCACGGTGCTTTGGCATGGAGGAGTTCCAGCCGTGACCGGGAGAGCAATTTCACCTTCGACGCTCACTGAGTCTCCCGTGAAACCCATTAGCGGTGTGGCAACGGGTCGGAGTAGAGACCTTGATAAGTTCATCCGAACAAAAGCGTCATAACTCAAGACGTCCACAGAGCTCCCACTATCAATTAGAATTCTTTTTACAGGGTGTTTAGCTATAGTCATGGACACCACGACGCTGTCGTCATGTTTATTAACTACCCCATCTAGATCCTTTCCGAAGAAAGGTATTACAGAGTCTATTCCCTCTCGTGGTCTCTTCGAACCACCATCCGCTCCCCAAGAGATCATAGCTATGGTCTTTTCAGTTGGGGTATTATCCACGCCAGCCGGCGACCTGGGGGCACCGCGGAGCCGTCGCTGGGAGATTGCCTCTTCGAACAAACTTGCCCAGGTGGCCTTGCTGAACCAGCTCCTCGATGGCCTTTTTTAGATGGCGGCAGTCTTCGGTGTCGTGGCCGTAGTCTCGGTGATAACGGCAGTAGAACTCCTTGTTGCGGGGACCCCCAGACTTCAAGGGAGTCGGACGCTTGAAATATGGTTCTTCCTCAATCTCCAGCAGGATGTGAGAGATGGGAGCCATGAGAGGAGTGAATTGCTCTTTAGGAACCAGTGCCTGCGGCCGGCGATCTGAGCGTCGTGGAGGCTCGGGCTTTCGTGGTTGTGTACCAGCACGGTCAGAAGGCGGTGGTTTATTACTGGGGTTCTTGTCAGCTTCTCTCCTGGAAGAATCTGCTTCGTCAGCACGGATGTACTTCTGTGCTCGGCTCAGAAGCTCGGCGTAGGAGCGCGGAGGCTTCTTATCCAGGGAATAGGCGAATCTGGACGGCGAAGTCCTCTCTTCAGGGCCAAGGTGGCGACGGAGTCCTCCAGGTTGTATACTTCCAGCGCTGCTTCCTTAAATCGAGCGACGAAATCCTTTAAGGTCTCGCCACTCCTCTGCTGGACAGCAAAAAGGCTATCGGCAACTCGTGGGATCTTTCGACAGGCATCAAAATGAGCCAGGAAGGATCGTTCAAGTTGCCGAAATGAGTTGATGCTGCGGGGGGGCAGCCGGGAGTACCACGCGCGCGCCGCCTTACGGAGCGTGGCCGGGAAGGCGACGCATAATAAGGAATCCGTCGCTCCCTGGACCTGCATGAGGACTTTGTAGCTTTCCAGATGGTCCAGGGGGTCCGTCGTTCCATCATATGGATCCAATTGAGGGAGACGAAACCGGGGGGGGACAGGTTCCTCCATGATATGGCGAGATAGCGGGGGCGATGCTCATACTCCGCTGCATAGGGATCGGCGATCCGACGGCTGAGTTCGTCCAACCGCCGATGGTACTCGTCAAGCCTTTGCTCAGCCCGTCGAGTGGTTCTCCGGGGAGTGTTACCTCGGGATGAGTCGGAAGAAGAAGATTGCCGGCGCAAAGAATGTGCCCGCTTGGCCTCCTTTTCTTCCGGTCGGTGATGGGAACGGCCGGAGCGACGGGAGGGAGACCGTCGCCGCTTTGAGGTCCCTTGGGATGATTCGGAAGAAGAAGATCGCCGGCGCAACGAATGTGCCCGCCTGGACTCCTTTTCTTCCGGTCGGCGGTGGGAGTGACCGAGGCGACGGGAGGGAGACCGTCGTCGCTTCGAGGTCCCTTGATGATGAGGTTCAGGGGGCGAACGATGAGAAACCTCAGGCGGGGTTCCTTCCTGGTGAGACTGAACTGTTCCTCGCACCCCTTCGCCCATCGCAGGGGGTTGTGTTACAGCAGCCACATGACGCTCTTGCAGTCCCCGGACCATCATCGTCAGATCCTGGACCTGATGAGCTAGGACATCAAGTCGGTCGGGTTGGCTTGTCGGTGCGAGGGGTGGAGCATGGGGGTTGACCTCCGAATGCTCAACTCGCGGGATGTGCCCGGCTGCTTGGCTGGAGGAGGCCTCTTGCGCTCGCGTGGTCACCATCGCTTCCTTTGCAGAACTGGAGGGGTTCCGAGGAGAATTTTTGACCTGGCTTGTCCCCCCTTCCTGGCGCGCCAATCTGTTGCGGCCGACTCACGTATGGTGAACGTCGGGCAGGCTGGAATCACTGGGTGCGTAGAAGGGCCGTCGTCTTCCTCCAAGAGCCTTGGTCCTTTGGAAAAAGCTGCCGATTTCCTCCAAGAGCCTGCAAAAAGTCCCGGACCGGTGGTTCCGGCGGGGACCCTCCGACGCCCAAGTTAGTGAGTCGTCGAACAGGGATATGATCTTTGTAGAACTGTTGTCAAGCAAGTTTTATTTTTGAGAGAGAAAAAGAGAGTCCCCTTGCATGGAGCTCGGTTCCTCCTTTTATACCTGTTGGGGATCCGTATACCTTGGTCTGTTGGAACCGTCGGAACTGTTCCGTTGTGATGTTTCATCGAACGGTAGGTTGTTGGACTGTTGCTGGATAAGGGCCGCTTATAGCGGTAACTGCTGATCAGGCTGACACGCCCGAGCTATCCGGCAGTAGTCCTTAGATCGCGGGGTCAGTTGCCTAAGACTAATCCTCGTATGAAGGTCGACACTGGGGGCCGACGCTGGGTGGCAATGCCGGATGCCGGAACCAAAGCTTCAGTACTGGGACTTATTAAGGCCGACACCTGTGGCCAATGTTGGAGGCCGATGCTGATGGCTGACGCTGGGGGCCGACGCTGGAGGCCGACGGGGGCCGGCGCTGGTGGCCGACACTGGCTGTCTGGCTCAAGAGGCCGATGCTGGAGGCCGACGCCGGGGGCCGGTGCTGATGGCCGACGGGGCCGGCGCTGGTGGCCGACACTGGCTGTCTGGCTCAAGAGGCCGACGCTGGCTGTCTGGCTCTGAGGCCGACGCTGGCTGTCTGGCTCAAGAGGCCGACGCTGGCTGTCTGGCTCAAGAGGCCGACGCTGGCTGCCGGTTCCGAAGACCGATGCTGGTGGCTTTGGATTTTATTGTCACATCATTGCTTTCGAAAATCGTGCAGAAGATAATAATACTCCAGGGGAAACGGCCAGCCGTATCAATTTATATGGTACCTTTTGTGAAAAACATACATCATTGAAAAATCCTAGGATGCCTTCTGATTGATATGTTCTTGATTAAAATCTGTTATAGATGCCTCAAGAATAAGCAAATGAAAGTGATCCTCTCCATTTTTGCTTTGCTTCACAAGTTCTACGGAGAGAGCTCGATGTATCATGGAATTTCATCTTCTTGACTTTTCAAAGAACCTGTTAGGAATGTTGGTAGTGTCTAAATGACTCAGATCTGTTTTATTTACATCTATTTGCGCTGAATACTTATGTTTGTGAAACTAGATTCCTTTCAGGTCTTTTTGCTACTCTGATTTTCTCTACAAACAAGTCCAGATGTCCAAACTGTAATCAGAGTCATGGTTAATCCAGCAAATGTTACAGTTTTATCATAGTATGTTAGGTTATATTGGATATAGAAATTATTAATCATAATATGCATGTTTTTGAATAAGTATGGACCGAAACTCAATTATTTTGGGTGATTATCAATCATATTGAAATTGCCTATTTCAGAACCATGTGATTTGCAACTAGGATTTTTTCCATAAGATTCGAAATTTCATTGAACCTCAACATGGCCAATCGGAGTTCTCTATACCTCGGCAGGGCCAAGTATTCTGCGTACCTTGGCAGAGCCGAGAAGAGCTATTGATTTTCCTTATGAAACCTAATGAGCTAAGACACTCTAACAAATTGATGAAGCAAAAGATATTTAGCTCAAAACATGTGCAATTGGGAAAAAGAATATTTCATTAATTAAAAGTCCTTGTTACAAAAGGATTATGAGTATACTATGGCACAAGATGTATAAAGGAAATCTCCTACATGCGTGGAACCGCCCGTAATAGTAGCCCAATGATCAACCTCCAAGTTGATAGACTCAACTACCGCAACATTGTCTTCGTCTAAAGGATAGCAACACTCCAACCCCAAGGCCACAACACTCAAGTCTAGGGCCTAACTAAGCTACGCAGTGCCTTTTACATGTTGCTTCTCCTTCGGGCTGGCATCTCTCCCATCTTCTCCAACAGAGAAGAAGAAATAGAAAACTCTCAAGAAGTCTTCTTCTTCTTCTTTTAGGAAGCCATGCCTCTGGAATTGCCGACCCTCAGTGTTAACATATGCGGCAGCTATGCAGTGCCTTTTGCAGGCTGTTCCTCCTTCGGAGCCGACATTTATTCTATTTTCTCCATCAAAAAAGAAGAAACAGAAAGCTCTCAAGAAATCTTATTCTTCTTCTGAGTTGCAGTCATTTGGAGTTGTAGCCAGGGGATAGCTGTCATAAGACTCTATCATCCCCTCGATCATTGAATGAAGGGCTGACGTTCACCTCAAGGTGTTCTTCATAAAAGAAGATTCAAAACTCCGACTCTTGAGCATGTGCAGAAGCGGAATACTCGAGCTCGCTTCTTTGGCAAAGAGTGAGAGGAAAGCAAAGAAACAAGAAGATAAAATGCCAAACGCTTGTGTGGCTATAAATGACGCCTATCCTCCCCCTTTTAAAGCCATCAAGTGGGGGGACAAAAGGCATTAATCAAAAGAGCTTCGGAGAATCGAGGCTAGTTGGCCTACGCACCCTAATCTCTGATTCGACCATGTGTCGCCCAATTAGGTACCCTCAGATAGAATTCAAAGGGACTCTCCTAGCTTGACGAGATGGATTAATGATGCATCATATCGGAAATAGTGCTCCCCCTTGATCTCAGCCTTCATGGGTTGGAATCAAACACTTGGGCCCAATTCCCCAGGCGCGAGTGAAGTCAGTGGATAGAGGACGAGGGGCATGTGATGCAAAGGAAAGAAATCATCTACATAAGTCAATCAACATAAGTAGGTGACGGAACCCATCTCGAGGATGGCATCCACCAACTACAATGTTTAAGCCTCAGCTGGCCCGAGCTATCACCAAGCCTCGGTTGGTTCGAGCTATCTCTAAGCCTCGGCAGGGCTGAACTATCTCTGAACCTTGGCAGGGCTGAACTATGGGCTGAGCTATCTCTGAACCTCGGCAAGATCGAGCTATCTATGAACCTCGGTAAGTTCGAGGGCATCCAACCGTCTCCCCGAACATACAGTCGAGATGAGACGTGGAATGGGTTGTATTTCTTCATTTGACATCTTCCATTCACTATTTAAAGGGGGTGGCACATATGGGATAGTATCGGATAATTTTTAGTAATCCTTGTTAAGACAAGAGTCTTCTCTCTCCCTCTCCCCTCCCTACAAGCTTTAGTCAATTTAGGACAACTCTTTTCTTAGCCTATACAAGTTTTATTAGGCTTAAGAAAAGGGTAAAAAGGGTCCTAAGAGCCAAGCTAAGAAGTCAAGAAGCCAAAAAGAGGTTTAAGTCAAGTTCATGAGCATATCTTTGATCCAATTCTCGTGTGGATCACCATTGAAGGGCGAACACTTGGGCGCCTAGTAGAAAAGATTGGATAACTGGCTTCCTTCTTTCTTCACCAAGTACTAAGGTATGTTCCTCTACATATAAGTTACATTTTATGACTAATTAATTGTTATAATCAAGGGGTCTTGGGTCTAAGGTTTCGATTGATTAGGGTTTTAAGGTTAATTTTTTTTTGAAATCCAGCCTTCCGCTGCATGACTGGAACCCAACAGCATTTTGGGAAAGCTATCATTAAAACTTAATTAGGTTGAGTTGATCCCAATAACAATTAATAAACCCTAGAAAAAAAGACAATGCTGCGGTTCGGGGTTTGGGAACCGAGAGTGGTCCATGGATCAAAGGGTCAGGACGGGTTCAGGCCTTACTCATTTAATTGACAATGATAAGGTCAACATGGCCCCATCTGAAGGGGAATTTCTATTTGCACCACTCTAATTGCTCAGTACATCCTTCCATAATTTAAAAAAAAAATTATAAATTACCCTTAGCATCCTGTCTCCTCCCCTCCCTCCCTTTCTTCCCTGGCACCAGCGCCCCCCCTCTCTTTCCCCCTCTCTGGCAGCACCCCCTATTGAATAACCCGAAATTGATTGAACATGACAGATACAACAATAGCATAATATTAGATTGATTTGTACAGTACTAAATTGATTAGTACAAATATTTAATTGATTAGTACAATACTTCATTGTTTTATGTTTCATCAAAATCAATATGGGGTCAACAATATTAGATTGATTAGCACAATATTTAATTAATTTTTTTCCATAAGATTTGAATCTTTTTGTCCGTAAGTGTAACGAACTCTGTAAATTATGTTTATAAATGTGAATTTTTATTTAGATATTTAATCATTTATTTTGCATATCTAGGATTATGGCCAAGGCATTCTGATATCTAGGCCAATATATGCCCTGTTGTATCAATTTATTGGGCGATATAAAGAATCCTTGCTTGATTGCCATATTGAGGCATTGGTTTTAGCATATAATATTTGGAAAACCTAGGAAGTTTGAAAAGGAGAATTTGAAATATCTCCACCGATTTGTTGACATCTACCAGTTTATATCTTAGGATGCAATGGTTTATATCACTCAAGATCATAACAGCTGAAATTTCATTTCTCTTATGGGTGGGGGCCAATATTGCCACAAACCAATATCTTTTTGGAAGAAGGGTAAAAGCAACTCAAACCAAACCATTCAGGCAGAGCACCATTGTTGAACAAAGATCATAAAGGCTGATGGCCTGACAACCTATCCCAAACTTCACTTCTGTTGGAAGAAATAAAAATGACCAGGTTGAGTGGCTTCAAGTTACACATCTTGGAACAGTAGTTGGGCAAAGTTTCACCAAAGCAGGAATAGCATAACCATTCTAGAGATTTGAAAGAGTAGAAACATATTCATCCAAAAGAAAGACCAATGTTTGTGGAATATGTAATTGATCCAGCAAAGATAATTTTTCTGTAAAGTCTGAGCAACCAAATGGCTGGAGTCTTAACTAAAGAGCAAATGAAGCAATGGCATGCAGGCAATGAAACGAAGCCAAAATGTTAAATGGAAACTAGTGGAGGGAGGAGGAATCAAGAATAATGGTGATGGTTCAACAGGAGAGGTGACTATTAAACATGCTGACAGACAATTGGTGAAGAGACTGCAGGACCTAAAATCAATCCCAGATGACATTTTTATCGATACTAATCTAGAATTATAATCCATTGTCACGATCGAAGGAAATAAATATACATGGCTGCTTGATATACATGACTGCTTGATTGGCAACCTAATATTTAATCGCCTCATTATCATATCAATTCTTGCAAATTACACTAATCCTTTTGTACAATACATTTTCTTACAATAGGATATAGTAGTATAAAGAAACCACTAATGTATCACAGCAAGTCGTAATCAGGTTTTTTATTTTTATTTTTTTATATTATTCAGACGTAGGAAACATTTGGTGTTTCTTAGAAACTACTACAATGATTTTATAAACAAAATTTTGTTTTTTGGAATATTTGTTTTGTAATACTATTTAATAAGTGCTTTTACGATAAAATAGTTTAAAAAACATCTTGAGAATAACCTAGAAATTATAGCTCTTGACTTGTTCTGTTAGAAGGTTTTTTTAAAAGCAAAAACATCTTCAGACAACTCCTTAGGCAAAAATCTAGTCCGTTGGGAGGCCAAACAAGAATGCATGCTACCTCGGCTGTGAAGCTTCATCTCTTTATTATTATTATTATTTTTTGATAAATAAAATGCGTTTACATTGTTTCATCATAGATACATTCAAAAGAGTCATAAGATAAAACATGGGAACTAATCCATTTTTGGACACCTAAAATTCTACTATGTTCTATTTTGTTCCCTTGTGTGTGACGGGAAAAAAATAAATAAAACCGGGAGAAATGGAGAGATGTCTCTCTCATTCCCATGATGAAGTAGGGCGAGGCGAACGACGTGGAACACCGAGCGGGAAACTGTGAGGCGAGCCACAGACCACGTACCGCACGGGCTCACTCTCCGTCCTCCACGGCCCTCCTCCGCCGCCGCCGTACGCCGACGGCTGGACCTGCAACCCGTCGTGGTAGTGATGGTGGTGGTGGTGCTGCTGCTGGTGGTGGTGGCCGCCGTAGGGTGGTCCCATGCCGTTGGCCATCTGGCTCCGCGTCGCCACGCCCAGGTTCGGCGTGCTCCGGACCCGATGTAACCCCTGGCCGCCGCCGGCGGACGTGGAGAGGTGGTTTGTTTGGGCAGCGAGAAAAGGGTGGCGGAGGTTGGTGTTGGAGGTGGGCGAGGTGGCGGCGGAGGTGGAGATGGCGAAGAGGGAGAGGCCGGCGGAGGGGGGCACCCCGTTGATGGCCTCCAGGTACCGTTGCTCGATGGAGGAGGCGGCGGCGTCGGAAAAGGGCGCGAGCCGCGGAGGGACGGAGGAGAAGAGGAAGAGGCGGAAGCGGGGTGAGTTAGAGGGGCAGCGGGAATCATGCCGGTCGTACTCGTCGAGCATGTGGCGGAGGTCCTCGTCGCACGTGACGCTCACGAGCAAGTCCAGGTCCTCCGGCATGATCTGGTGCTTGATCACCACCTCGGCGATGTTAAACATCTCCTTAATTCTCTTCTTCAGCTCTGCCAACATCATCATCGTGACCACCGTCATCGTCATACCAAAAAGAAAAAAAGGGAAAGAGAATTGGCTGTCGGTTTGGTGGACTCGCCTGGGAAGGAGATGGACCGGGCGACGGCGAGTACGCGGGTCTCGCCGCCGACGTACTTGAGCTGGCCGTCGGAGGGTCGGGGCATGATCTTGCCGCCGTAGCTGCAGAGGAGCTTGAGCCGGTTCTTGGGACAGAGTGACTCCTTGTCGGCCGATGCCATCCTTCGTCAGCCGCCGACCGATCCCGGCGATCCGGTCGCTTGTTCCTGCTCTAGCTTTCCTTGTTTGCTGCTGATAGCAAGTCGTATTTATTTATCTTCGATTTTCTGAAAGGAAGCTGCACAGCTGTTTGATGAGGATCAGATGGCAGCGAAAAGGAGTTGCAGAGTATCGCATGAAGAATCGTCATGACCGGCCATTTTAATAATTGATCCTTAAAACTTCCCGTTCTGTCGGTTTAGTCCTTTATATTTTAAAAATATTAAATTCCTAAACCCTAAAACCTTCTGTTAAAATCTGTACGCCCGCGATTCCAGCAATCACCTATACGATGAAAATAAATTTTGATGATTAAAAATATATTTCAACCTTAATAATATCAACCATCTGTATACGTCACCAGCCCCTTCTAGAATATAATAAAAGTAAAGAAGAATTAAAATATAGAGTCCACCGCCATAAATTCCTCTAACCACTACAAGAAAAATGACTTTTGCCTACACCTACTATTTTAAAATCGTAGGCAAAAGATATATTTCACTACGATTTTTTAAAATCGGAGGCAAAGATTCCATAGTTAAAAGGCTAAAACAAAATTGTAGGGAAAGGCTGGACCTTTCCCTACGATTTTTTGAAAATTGTAGGGAAAGAAATATAAAAAAATCGTAGGGAAAGAAAATATAAATTTTTGGAAGCAAAATCTCCCTTCAAAATTTTTCTGAAAAAATCTTTCCCTAGGGAAAGATCCAGAGCCTTTCTCTACGATTTTTTGAAAATCGTAGGGAAAGGCTATACAAATTTTTGGAGGCAAAATCTTCCTCCAAAATTTTTCTAAAAATCTTTCCATACGATTTTCAAAAAATCATAGGGAAAGGTCAAGAGTATTTCCCTACTATTTTCACAAAAATCATAGGAAAATGTTCAGAGTCTTTCCCTACGATTTTCACAAAAATCATAGGAAAAGGCTCCAGAGACTTTCATGGAAAGAATGCAGACTTTTACTTATAATTTTCACGAAAAATAGGGAAAGGCAACCAACCTTTCCCTACGAATTTAATAAAAATCGTAGGAAAAACCCATTTTTTAGAAATCCAACCCTTTCCCTATGATTTTTACGAAAATAGTAGGAAAAGGTTGTATGCTTTCCCAAAATCAAATTTTATATTCACTATATTTATATTAATTATATATTTTATGATATTATTAATAATTATAATATCAATATAACTATTTATTTCTTATACTGTATTTATAATTATATTGTTATTTATTATACCGTTAACATGTTATATATTATAATATTCTTAGTAATATATTACTATAGTTTCTTTAATACTATATTATTATTTACATATATTATATATAGTAAATATGTATTTATATAATACATAAAAATAAAATATATTATATAATATTTTTTATATAACAAAATAATTACTTATTATAATATTGTAGTATACTATAATTTATTATGTATTATCATATTGTTAATAAAATTATTAATCTTATATTGTAATACATAATGTATATAGAACATGTTATAAAGTTATTATAATAATATAGAATATATTATATTATAATCAATATTATTATGCAATATAATATTAAATAAAAATATATTATGTATATATCTTTTTTTAGTTATCCTTTTAAAAGATATTTTTTATAATAAATATAAGAAATAAAAAAGTAATTTTTATTTCTATTTAATTACCAAACGTAATTTGTAAAGATAAAAAATAGAAAATGAAATCTATTTTTTATAAAATAAAGAAAAAATGTTGTTAGAAATCAAATGCAGTCAAGGCAGCGAACGAAGGGATATCATTCGTGAATTATTGCTATCGATCTCTAGGACGGTTGATTGAATTTAATTAAATTCAATTCAATGCTGCAGATGAGGTGGTCGGGGCCCATTACCCGAGCCTGTTGCATGCTTTGTGCACGGAGTCTATTGTACAAAGACTTTTCCTATCATGGTCCTTTTCGATTATTCACAACTTCCCTCGTTACGCCTCCCTTTGTCCGTGAGCTCCCAATCAGAGCTTACCTAATCCTTTCCCAGTGAAAGACTTAGGCCAAGGCCTCACCAAAGCCACAACGCTCGAAAGCCTCCAATTGGTTTCCCAAGATCCTTCCTCTCTTTCCCCTCCTTCCTCCACTCTTCCTTCTGCTGTCATCGCTAAAAACCCTAACCTCAATCCACCTTCGAATACTAATCCTAACCTCAACTTCAGTCCGAACCCCACACGCGCCTCAGTCGATTTCGGCCTTTGCCCCTTCGTTCCGGCCGTTGGATGCCCCTCCCATCCCATAATACTCCATCCAAAATCCTCAGCTTCCAAGGCCGATGGTGCAAAACTTTGGCATCCAACCTCGTGGGGTCTCAGATCCGGTTTTGATCATGCTGCCATTAAAATTAATCTGGATGGGTCCAGTTGGGCTATATTCTATATGCAATTATTTTTTTCCTTATAGTGATGTTGCCCGTAATTATCTGAGTGGCTGACAAAATGAAAATGGCTATGATAAACTAAAAATCGTAGGCAAAGATTTCATTTGCCTATGACATTCATAAAAATCATAGACAAAGATCCAGAGGAAAAGCTCCCTAAACCTAACCCCCTAGGAAAAGTCTTTGTACATCGGACTTCGGTGCACAAAGCGTGTACAGGGCGTGCGCATTGGCCGCATGCATTGCGAGCGCGCATGAAAGGGCGCCGCAGCCCGATGAGCCATGGTACGCATGCTCGCACTGGCGTGTGGCCAATGCGCATGCCCTATGCATGCTTTGTGCACCAGAATTCGTGCGAGCATGCATGCGGGGGGTGTCGCATTCCAATGGGCCGTGGCACACTTGCTCGCACCGGATTCCGCTGTACAAAGACTTTTCCTACCCCCTGATGGTCCTTTTCGATTCTTCTCAACTTTCCTCATTCAGCCTCCCTTCGTCCGTGAGCTCCCAATCCGGAGCTTACCTGATCCTTTCCTGGTGAAGGACTTAGGCCAGGGCCTCGCCAAAACCACAATGCCCAAAAGCCCCCAATTGGTCTCCCAAGATCCTTCCTCTCTTCCCCCTCCTTCCTCCACTCTTCCTTCCGCCGCCATCGCCGAAAACCCTAACCCCAATCCACCTCTGAATACTAATCCTAACCCCAACTTCAATCCGAACCCCACTGTTGTGACACCGCCACCTCAGTCGATTCCGACCTTCGCCCCTTTGTTCTGGCCCTTGGGTGCCCCTCCCATCCCTCAGTACTCCATCCCAAATCCCAGCTTCCAAGGCCCGATGGTGCAAAACCCCGGCATCCAGCTTCGTGGGGTCTCAGATCCGGTTTTGATCATGCTGCTATTGAAATCGATCTGGATGGATCCAGTTGGGCCATATTCTATATGCAATTATTTTTTTCTTATAGTGATGTTGCCTGCAATTATCTGAGTGGCTAACAAAATGGAAATGGCTAGGCATGCTTATTATTACTGCCGTTCAGTAAAACTTCCTTGACGTCCATATGGTTAGAATGTGGAACATCCATCTAAGACTGTAGTTTGGGTGGTTGTCATTTCTTTTAAAAATAAAAATATAATTTTATTTTTATTTTTAAAATTTATAATAAAAAAATATAGTTGATTATCATCATTAATTTTATTTTTTATAATTTTGATAACAAAAATATATTTGATAACTATTGTTATTTTTTTATTTCTTTTATATAATAAGAAATGCTTTTAAGAAGCTTTTTTTTAATAAAGTTATTTTTATTTTGGAGGCAAAATCACTTGAAAATATTTTTCCTTAAAAGCCTTTCCTACAATTTTAACGAAAATTAGGAAAAGGTCCAGAGCTTTCCTACGATAGAGTGAAAATCGTAGGAAAGGTTCAAAATTTTTTGATTTTTTATGGAGGCAAAAACATCCGCCAAAATTTTTTCATGATAAGTCTTTCCCTACGAGTTTAATTAAATCGCAGGGAAAGGAGAAAAAAAAAACACTTAACCCGACTTCCGTCACTGTTGCCGAAATCCCTCTCTTCCGCCTCTGCCCTAACTCCTCCGCCTGTGCCCTAACTCCCTCTCTTCCGCCTCTGCCCAAACTCCCGATTTCGCCCAGCCCCTCCTCTCCTCCACCGACCCCGCCGCCCCCCGCCGGACGCCAACGACGACGACAACCAGTACCCCCCGATCTCCTACCAGTACGGCCCCGCCTCCTCCGCGACCTCCTCGCCCTCCTCCTCTTCTTCCTCCTCTCCCTCTCGACCATCGCCCTTGTCTTTCGTCGCCGTCGCCCTTGGTTTCCACCTCTGGAACGCGTGGGAGGAGCCCGCCACCGGCGAGGTCGTCGTCATCGCTGATGAAAAAAGCCCACTTCCTTGCCCATCAACGAACAGATGCTGCAAAGTTGAAGCCAAAAAGAGATGAAGTTCAAAGCCTTCGTCACCCATGATGGCGTCAACCTCCTCGACAAGCGTGAGCTCCCTGCTATCCCTTCCCCTTCTCTTTTTCATTTCCTCAAACATCTAACCTCCCCTCTCTGCCTCTCTCATTCTTAGGCTTTCTCCCGGTCCTTGACAAGCTCGGCCGCATCTGCCATGTCTACCTGACGCCCGACCATGCCATGTTCCTCCACAACCTCCTTGGCGGCGATGGCATCCAGTCCATCGCCCAATTAAGGAAGGACTGCCTCTTCCGGGACTACCGAATCTCCAGTTAGAACGCCGATCGCATCGCCTTCGCCATCGACGTTGCCCTCCTCCACCGCGCCCTCCCCAGTGCTGTCACGATCCAGTCCCAGGCTGGGGATGACACGGCTGCCATTCAGATAAAGCTTGTCAAGAAGCTCCCCGTCGGGTCTCACAATGTCGCGCCGTTCTCACCTTCGAGACTAAAGGCCTGCGCTCTGCTGTTGTCCAGGACGTCCCCATCTTGAAGCCTCTCTCTCGGGCTGATGTTCTCTAGCTCCAGTCCGCCCTTGATGCTGCCCAGGATCTCCCCCGGGTCTCCAATCTCACCTCATTTTTTTTTCTAAATTATAAAAATCATTTTTTTTTGGATTCGCATTAGTTCATCTCTTGTTTTTTTTAATATGAAATTTTGTCTGTTTAATTAAGGATTTCCCGCATTTGTCTTAGCTTTTACTCGGAATCTAAATCCTTTTCCTCCCCTTTGGTCTGTGTATTGCTAACCAATTGAACCTTGAGGCCGGAATGATGAACCGGAACAAGCTAACCTTTAATATTTTTGTTCTTTTGTATTTTGTTTGGTCTGCAGCCTCCAGCTCTGCCCCCAGCTCACTCTTCATATGAGAAGCCAGCAAACAATAGGTAAACTTTTCACATTGTTGTCTCTCTCTATCTATACTCTCTCTCTAATTTGTTCAAAGGAATTTTTGGAAAATAATTTACAAGTTCTCCCATTTCTTCCACAGCTAATATCAATGGGCTTGTAGCGTCTGCTTCTATTCCTCTTCTCCCCACTCTTGAGCAATGTAGGCCAGCAATAGGTGGGTTTGCTCTCCCTACCTTCTTCTTTTCCTTGCCCCATAGATTTGACAAATTAGTTGTGCAGAGGTCTATCAAGTTACACTTAGCTTGGGCTATCACTTAGTTTGGTTGGAATCTTAATTCATTTGTTGATGCATGTTAAACAACCCACAAATAGGACTACTGCCTGCTTGCTGCTGCTACCCCACAGCAGCAAAAACAGATGGTTGGTGAACGCCTCTTCCCCTTGGTTGAAAGGCTTAAGGTGGTGTTCTGTTGCTCTTTATTTCAATGAATAATTTGATGCTTTATCCGGCTTGTGTTTTCATGAATAGCATTCATGTTGCCTCAAATTCTGGCATTAACTTGTTTTCTTTTGTATTGTTTAGTTTGATCTTGCTGCTAAAATTACTGGAATGCTGTTGGAGATGGACAATTCTGAATTGCTTTTGCTGTTGGAGTCGCCAGAATCATTGGTTGCGAAAGTGGAAGAAGCAGTTGAAGTCCTGAAGGTCTCCAAGAAGAAAGTAGGTGGTCAAGAGTCTCTCCATCCCACCTACTTGTCAACTGAGGTTGCAGTCAACTGAGAGGAATGCAGATTATGAGAATGTCATTCTTTCGAATTATAGATCATCATTCATATTGTGTACTGAGGGCTTATGATTTTTATTATGAGTCTTTCTCCATTTTGCTGCTAGAGTTTGGAAGTTAGTGATGAAGGATAATTGACATAGTTTACCTGTTATAGAATCTTTTCTCACCAAATCACCGAGGCTCTGATACCAAATGAAGAGTGGATCATCCTCTTTCTACCCTTGGAGCATAGCATGCATTCGACCAGCCCCAAGTCGTGTGAGATGCGGAAGCGAGATGATATCCCTGCTGAAATTTCTGCAGCAGAATTTTGGATCTTGATCTTGGTAATCTTCCCAGATTGATTAGCAACTAGGATTTTTCTTGGTTTCTTGCGCCCCAAGATTGTAAGAGAGGGTCGTGGCCTCTCTTCTTCCTCACGTGAACCTTCAGATCTGATCCAGAAAATCAAGAGACTGCCCAAGAAGAAGGGCTGCTAGGGTTTCTTCCTTCTCCTTCTTTGAGAGAGGCGGCTCCAAGAAGATGGCTAGGGCAGAGATGGCAGCAATAAAACCCTAGAAAACCTAGGGCATCTATATGTGAGAAAGAGAGGAGGAGAAAGAGAAGGGATAGCTTATTCTAGGGAGAAAAGGGTTTCTTTCATTCATCTATAATCATCATCGTTACATGACTATATATAACCCGTCCCCATGACGGCCACCAAAATAAAACCAGCACCACACATGAACCGGTGCCTTATTATATGGATAATAAACCCTAAAAAACTCCCTTGGACCAACCCACACCTTGGGCCCAAACCCAGCCCAATGATAGACTAGCCCCCTCAAGACCCAACAACCTGGGCCTTAACCCTGTGGAGCCTACAAACCTCCACCCTAGGATTTAAGCTTTGGAGTACCACACCAGGCTCTACAATCTCCACCTTGGTGCTTCAAAGCTGCTGAAAAATCTGCACATTCCCTCAGACCCATCAGTGTCACACATGAGAGAAAGCTATCCCGTGGAAGAGTCTTCGTAAGTGCATCTGCCTGGTTCTTCTTTGTATGAACTTTTACCAGCTCCACTTCACCTTCTTCCACCAATTCTCTGATCCTGTGATACCTCACATCTATATGCTTTGTGCGTGCATGATAGATTGGGTTCTGAGCCAACTGCAGGGCACTCTGACTATCACTGTAACAATACTGTACCCTGCTTCACCCCCATTTCCATGATGAGTCTCTTCAACCAAAGAGCCTCCTTGGCAGCCTCTGTAATCCCTATATACTCAGCTTCTGTTGTAGACAAAGCTGTAATAGGTTGAAGGGTTGATCTCCAAGAAATTAATCCACCATACATGCTGAACACATACCCTGTGGTAGACCTTCTTGTATCCAGATCACCTGCAAAATTTGCATCCACAAATCCTTCCAATGGACCTAATGACTTACTTGGGATATTAGATTTCTCCTTAGATCCATCTTGCTGCCCAAAAATTAGACCAAGTCCACGAGTTCCCTGAAGGTACCTCAAAATCCACTTGAGTGCCTTCCAGTGCTCCTTCCCTGGGTTCGCCATGAATCTGCTCACCTGGCTCACTGCATATGCTATGTCAGGCCTGCAACACACCATAGCATACATAATGCTGCCCACGGCACTGGCATATGGAACTCTCTCCATGTACTCTTTCTCTTCATCTGTCTGGGGGTTCTGTAACTTAGAAAGAGACATGTGACTAGCCAAAGGTGTTCCAACTGGTTTGGCCTTATCCATCCCAAACCTCTCCAACACCTTGTGAATATATCCACCCAATGACAAGTGTAGAATTCCCTTGGTCCTATCTCTGTAAATTTCCATCCCAAGTATCTTCCTAGCTGACCCCAAATCCTTCATTTCAAATTCTGTTGATAATGCATATTTCAGTCCATTCACTGCTTCAACACTCCTGCTGGCAATGAGCATATCATCCACATACAGAAGGAGATACAGTGCATCATCCTCATCCACATCTTTCACATAGACACAAGTATCATGTTCACATCTAGAAAATCCAAGGCCCAAAATAAAAGTGTCAAACCTTTTGTACCACTGACGGGGTGACTGCTTCAAACCATAGAGCGATTTCTTTAGTAGACACACTTTTTCTTCCAATCCAGATTCCTTGAAACCCTCTGGTTGCTTCATGTATATCCTCTCCTCTAGACTCCCATGTAAGAAAGCCGTCTTCACGTCCATCTGCTGCAACTCCATACCATGTTGTGCTACGAGAGATAACAACACACGAATTGAAGCATGACGTACCACTGGAGAGAATACCTCTGTGTAGTCCACTCCCTCTCTCTGTGAGAACCCCTTAGCAACAAGCCTTGCTTTGTATCTGACTCCACCTTGCTCTGAAGGTGCCTCCTTCTTTGTGAACACCCATTTTGAACCAATGGCCCGAGCATCTCTAGGTAGATCCACTAGCTGCCATGTCTTGTTCTTTTCCAGGGACTCCATCTCCTCCATCATGGCCTGCATCCATGAGTCTCTTTCTGAACTTTCCATGGCTTCTTGGAAGGTCTCTGGATCTTCATTTGCAGTGATTAGAGCATAGGAAATCATGTCATCAATGCGATACCGAGCAGGTTTGATGATGGTACGCTTTGCCTTGTGTAGTGCCACACCCTTTGATCATCTCTCAAAGCTGAAGTGTGTGACTCCACCTGCACCTCTTTTGGATTGATGGCTCTTCTGGCTGATCCTTTACATGTATTGGAACATTCATACCAAACTCCACCTCAAAAGAAGCATGTTTTGAAGTAGAAGTAGAAGGTACATCACCTGTCAGCCAATGCTGTCCACTGCTATCCTGTTCAGCCTTTTCAGCTTCATCTGCAATCTCTGACCTCTTCAAGATGCTCTTCTCATCAAAAATAATGTCTCTACTGATGATACACTTATGTGAATCTGAACTCCATAGCAAAGCCTTTAACTCCCTATGGATACCCGATGAAGATAGCCTTTGTGATTTTGGGTCCAGCTTGCTCCTTTCAGTTGCCTCCACATGTGCATAGGCTGGGCAACCAAAAATCCTTAGGTGTCCAAGCTCCACCTTCTTCCACTCCAGATCTCCTCTGGAATGCCTCCATCAAGTTTTCTATTAGGGGACCTGTTAACAAGAAAACCAGAGAACATAATTGCATCACCCCAAAAGACCTTGGGCAGTGATGCCTGCAGCCTCAAACACCTAGCCTTCTCTGTCAATGTACGATTCATCCTCTCTGCCACACCATTCTGCTGGGGAGTCATCCTCACTGTGTAATGGCATTGGATCCCATTTTCCTCACAGTAGCTTTGAATTCATTGCTTGTATACTCCCCTCCATTGTCAGATCTCAAACACTTCACTGGTTTTCCTGTCTCCTTTTCAACACCAACTCTCCAAGCTTTAAACCGGGCAAATACCTCTGATTTTTCTCTTATCAGATATACCCATACCTTCCTGGAGTAGTCATCAATGAAAGTTAAAAAATACTTAGCCCCACCTCTGGCTGACACAGGGGCCGGTCCCCATACATCTGAGTGAACTAATTCCAGAATACCTTCACTCTGCTTGGAACTGCTGGCAAACCTCACCCTATGTTGTTTACCATAAATACAGGGCTCACAGATGTCATTGTCCTCCTTCTTAAGTGTTGGAATTAGACCTCTTTTGCTGAGTTCTATAAGCCCTTTATCACTCATGTGTCCCATTCGATAGTGCCACAGTTTATAGACCAACTGTTCCTCCTGTGCCGCTGCTAGCACCTCTGCACCATCTATGGCCACTGAGCCTTCCATCTGATAGAGATTATTTTCCAACCTTCTCCCTTTCATCACCACTAATGCACCCTTGGTTATCCTCAAACATCCACTCCCCGGCTGGCTTCCAAAAGCATACCCATGCTTCTCCAGGTAGCCCAAAGAAATTAGATTCTTCTTCAACTCCGGGACATGTTTGACATTTGTTAAGTCCTTATAACCCCATCATACATCCTCACCCTTATGCTTCCAACTCCAGCAACCTTACAAGGATGATTATCACCAAGGCATACACTCCCTCCATCAGATTCTTCATAAGTTGCAAACCACTCCCTATGCGAAGTATAATGGTGAGAACATGCTGAGTCAAGTGTCCAACAACTATCACACTTCTTGGTCCCATCTGAAACAACTAGTACATCATCTTCACTGTCTTCAGATGAATTTGCACCACCATTGCTGGCTGAACCTCCCTTGGAAATGCCCTTCCCCTTCTCATTCTTCAAAGTGGGCAATTTCTCTTCACGTGACCAATCTGATGACACTTGTAACACTTCCATGCTTTCTGCTTGCCCCGAGCTTAGATCTGCCTTTGGACTTGCCTTTAACCTTTCCCAGGGTCTTCCTTGCCTCTCATTCACAGCAAGTACCTCTGTGTTAGAGTTTCCCATGCGAATCTTTTCTCTTTGCTGCTTTGATCTCAGCACCCCCACAACCTCTTCATAATTCAGGGTCTCCTTCCATACACCAAGGTTGTAATCAGACCATCATAGGAACTGGGTAGTGAACACAACAAGATGAGGGTCTTGTCTTCTTCATCAATCTTCACATCAAGGCTCATCACCTCTGAGCACACTTGATTGAATTTCTGAATATGGGCCACAAGATCTCCTCCCTCAGGCATTCTCAAGCTGTACAACTGTTTCTTTAACCACAACTTGTTTGTCATGCTCTTTCCATGTAAGTGTTCTCTAAAGTTTCCCATAGCCCCTTGCCGTGGTCTGCGTGCAAATCTCCGACAAGACTTGATCAGCCAAGCACATCCTGATGTGCTAAATGCAATCTCCTCTAACTCCTCCCCAATCCTCATGACTTACATTATCCGGTCTTTGTTTCACCAAGACCTTATAAATCCTTTGCTGTACCAATAAATCCTTCACCCTTTGCTGCCATAGGGTGAAGTTCCCCTTGCCATCATACTTTTCAAAATCGAATTAAAGCTACTAGATGCCATATCCAACCAAGAACAATGCACACAACAAAAATAGAAAAAACTTTCTGCAGAAATTTCTGGTTTGATATCTTACCAAGAAACGCCCAAGATCCAATCTTTTCTCCACCAAATCACCAAGGCTCTGATACCAAATGAAGAGAGGATCGTCCTCTTTCTAACCTTGTAGCATAGCACGCATTCACCAGCCCCAAGTCGTGTGGAGATGCGGAAGCGAGATGATATCCCTGCTGAAATTTCTGCAGCAGAATTTTGGATCTTGATCGTAGTAATCTTTCCAGATTGATTAGCAACTAGGATTTTCCTTGGTTTTCTTGTGCTCCAAGATTGTAAGAGAGGGTCGTGGCCTCTCTTCTTCCTCACGTGAACCTTCAGATCTGATCCAGAGAATCAAGAGACGTTGCCTAAGGAGAAGGTACTGCTAGGGCTTCTTCCTTCTCCTTCCTTGAGAGAGGCGGCTCCAAGAAGATGGCTAGGGCAGAGATGGCAGCAATGAAACCCTAGAAACCTAGGGCATCTATATGTAAGAAAGAGAGGAGGAGGAAGAGAAGGGATAGCTTATTAGAGGAGAAAAGGGTTTCTTTCATTCATCTATAATCATCATCGTTACATGACTATATATAACCCATTCCCCATGACGGCCACCAAAATAAAACCAGGACCACACATGAACCGGTGCCTTATTATATGGATAATAAAACCCTAAAAAACTCCCTTGGACCAAACCACACCTTGGGCCCACACCTTGGGCCCAAGATAGACTAGCCCCCTCAAGACCCAATAACCTGGGTCTTAACCCTATGGAGCCTACAAACCTCCACCCTAGTATTTAAGCTTTGGAGTACCACACCAGGCTCTACAAAAGCTTCAAAACTCGACTCGAACTCGATCGAGTTTTTATTTCGAGCTCGAGCTCGAGTTCGATGAAATACTCGATTTACTCGAGCTTGGTTCGACTCGAATTTCTATATAAAAATTAAAAAATAATCTTTCTGCATCAAGGTATTGGATTTTTTTTATAAGAAAAAATCTTTTATTTTTTTTATAAAAGATTTTTTTATAAGAAAAAAATCTTTTCAAGGTCTTACCGTGGGTTTTATCAGATTAAATCCGAGGGTGACTTCGGCTTTAACGAAGAGGCTCCTTCCAACCTTCAATCCACTGCAAGTCTGCAACCTTCATAGTTCATACCAAATTTTGAGCCAAAGCTCCAAAGATTATTGTTATCTTTAATGAAGATAGGGCTTAATGGAGATAGGCAGTTACCGCTTAGAGATGAGCCATATCCTCTCAATGTTAATAGGGAGTTAGGGCGAGACGTTTCATTTTTCCTAATTTTCTTCTAGAGTCAGCGCTGAATCGCTGAGAGCCTAAGACGAATGACAGAAAACTTGAATCTCCTGAGAGGCTGAGCTTGAGACGAGAGATAGGCAGTTACCGCTTAGAGATGAGCCATATCCTCTCACTGTTAATAGGGAGTTAGGGCGAGACATTTCATTTTTCCTAATTTTCTTCTAGAGCCAGCGCTGAATCGCTGAGAGCCTAAGATGAATGACAGAAAAACTTGAATCTCCTGAGAGGCTGAGCTTGAGAAGCTTGAGACGAATGATGGGAAAACTTGAATCGCCTTGAGAGGACGAATGATGGGAAAACTTGAATCGCCCTGAGAGCATCAGGGTTCACGAATGATGGAAAAACTATGGTTTGTTTTCGGTATTTTTAATCGCTAAGAGTCTGAGGGGGGTTGAGAACGAGTAACAAACGTTTTCTAATTTAAAGCTTTAAAGTTTTAAACCTTATTATAATTACAACTAAGGGCTGATCGGACGATTGAGTAACGACTGTTTGTTTCTTAATTTAAAGCTTTAAAGTTTTAAACCTTATTATAATTACAACTAAGGACTGACCGGACGATTGAGTAACGACGGTTTGTTTCCTAATTTAAAGCTATAAAGTTTTTAAACCTTATTATAATTACAAAGATAAAAAAAGTAATTTATAAGTATAAAGATAAAATAAAATAAAATTACGTGATAAAGCTCGCGAGCCTTTCGAGCCGAGTATTTTAATATCGAACTCGACTCGATAATTTATTCGAGTAGCTTGAGCTCGAGCTCGACTCGATAAGCAGCCAGTAGATTTCGAGTATTTTTCAAGTCGATTTTAAGCTACTCATTGTCTCGAATTAGTTACACCCCTGTTGGGGGGTAAAATTGTCATTGCATTGATATCCGTGCAAGGCGGCTAAGGCTGACCTCCTCCTACCGTCTCCTTCCAGGCTTCCCTAGCTCGGCTTCTTCCGGGCCTCCGTAGCTTGGCCTCTTCCGGGCTTCCCTAGCTCGGCCTCTTCCGGGCTTCCCTGCTCGGCCTCTTCCGGCTTCCTAGCTCGGTCTCTTCCGGGCTTCCCTTGCTCGGCCTCTTCCAGGCTTTCCTAGCTCGGTCCTTCCGGGCTTCCCTAGCTCGGCCTCTTCCGGGCTCCGTAGCTCGCCTCTTCCGGGCTTCCTAGCTCGGCTTCTTCCGGGCCTCCCTTGCTCGGCCTCTTCCGGGCTTCCCTAGCTCGGCCTCTTCCGGGCTTCCCTAGCTCGGCCTCTTCCGGGCTTCCCTTGCTCGGCCTCTTCTGGGCTTCCCTAGCTCGGTCTTCGGACTTCCCTGCCGGCCTCTTCCGGGCTTCCCTAGCTTGGCCTCTCCGGGCCTCCGTAGCTCGGCCTCTTCCGGGCTTCCCTAGCTCGGCCTCCTCCGGGCCTCCGTAGCTCGGTCTCTTCCGGGCTTCCGTAGCTCGGCCTCTTCCGGGCTTCCCTAGCTCGGCCTCCTCCGGGCTCCGTAGCTCGGTCTCTTCCGGGCTTCCCTAGCTCGGCCCCTTCCGGGCCTTCGTAGCTCGGCCTCTTCCGGGCTTCCGTAGCCCGCGACTACCTAGCGATCCACGTCCTGACGTCTACCTCCGCGGAACCTGACGCGGGAGAGCTCAAGCTTACCCGAGTAGCACCTTAGGCAGGGAATCATGTTAAGACGTGGCCTAAGACCTATCGTAACCGCCTCAGGTCTACTCGCCCAGATCCCAAGACATCAAGGAGCTCTATCAGCCGTCGATCCCTTAGCAGACAAGGTGGATTCTAACGGCCCCACAACGGCCTGATTCTGTCTACCCCCGTATCGTAACAACCTCAGTACCTTCCAGAAGATGCTCAAGTCCCCAGGTGATAGTCTATAAAGGTCAGATTGGCAGATTCCCTCAGGTACGCGACTCTTGACGCGCAAAAACTCTGGAGTCATTCCTCTCTTCTGGCAGCTCGTCGGTGCTCTGCTCCTCCTAGAGCCCCAATTGGCCGCCCCCTGGAGAGGTCTCCCGGAGAGATCCACCTCCCCATTGTCTGGTTGATCGCCGATTCCTTCCTCACTGACTTGAGCGTCGGAGGGCCTTCCACGGAGGACCACCCCCGACGTCCCTCCGCGTGTGGGCTTCCTGTTTTGCAGGTCCGCCGCACCCCATTCCCCGAGGATCGACCGCGCCCGAGTCGGAGGACGGATCCCGGCGGTAACAGATTGGCGCTAGAGGAAGGGCCTCAAGTCCCATCAAAACTTGAAAGAAGGAGACAAGGATCTTAATCCGGAGAAGAACCTCTCTGATGGCCAACCGGAAGAGAGGGCAACCTCCGATGCCCAAGATCAGGTCGCCTCCCAGAGGCCTGATCCGACTGGCGCCACAGCGCCACAACCCCCGCCTATCGAGACTCCGTCGCCGCCTGCCATTCCGGTGACCCAGGACCAGTTTGCTACGCTGGTCCAACAAGTCCAGGCTCTCACCCACCTGGTCAGGAGCGTCTTGCACCTCCTCCTGCTTCACATCCCCAGAAAGAAACGGCGACTTCTTCTTCGCCGGCAACCTCCTCCTCTGATCCGCATGAATCAGCGGATCCCCCACATCGCCCCAGGGGGGACAAACCGGTCCCTCGAACCGGTTACAATAGAGACCTTCCCAGATCTCGGCGAGCCCGCTCCCTCTCTCCGGCGACATCTCACCATGATTCGATGCCGTCCTTGCTGTTCTCGCGCCCAGCTCCTCCTCTAGCCGGTGAGGAGGAGATCCGCCGTCAGATCCAAGAAATGCGTCAGGAGCTGGACGTCGCCAAACAGATCCATCTGCCTCAGCCCAAAGCAGAGCAGGGCATCCCTTTCTCTAAGGGGATCATGGAGGAGTGATTCCCTCCCACGTTAAGCTGCCAACCGTCGAGCCCTATCACGGCTCCACTGATCCAGACGACCATCTCAGCAGCTTCCGGTCAATAATGATGTTCCACGGAGCATCTGATGCGATCCTCTGTCGAGCCTTCCCATCCACCCTCAGAGGATCCGCCCGAACTTGGTTCAACGCCTTGAAACCGGGTTCTATTGATTCATTCGACGAGCTGAGCCACCTTTTTATTGGCCAGTTCGTCAGCAGCCGCCGCCACCGACGGAGATCCGACTCCCTCTCCGAAGTCAAGCAAAGAGAGGGGGAGTCCTTGAGAAATTATCTTGGCCGTTTCAACAAGGCCATGTTAGAGGTGGACCACCTTAATCACGAGGTGGCTATGTCCGCCCTGGCGGGGGAGTTTCAAAGGAGAGCGACTTCTATTTGGCAATGGAAGTCAGCTACCCCCCATGTCTGTCTGATATGATGGCCCTTGCGGACAAATACGCTCGGGTCGAGGAGTCGCGGAGAGTGGCCCGCGCTGAGCAGGCAAGGAAGAAGCAAGAGCCCAAAGCTCCCAACAGACACCGCCCTGCCCGTCGGCCTAGTCCACCTCGCCGCCAAAGAGTCCCTCCGCTGCCACCAAGGAATCGCTTCCGGAGTCCCCCCAGGCGATTCGATCGCTACACTCCGCTGACTGTGCCCCGGGCGCAGATCCTCATGGAGATAGAGCGCCAGCTTCCCGACCAGTACCTCTCCGAGGGAACCCAACCCGAAGAGATCCTGCCAAGTACTGCCGCTACCATAGGGAGCATGGTCATGACACTGAAGAATGCTGGCAGCTGAAGATGAGATCGAGAGATTGATTCGGCGGGGATGGTTGGACCAGTTCAGAAGAGCACCTGAGCCGCCACATGGAGGTGATCGCCAGCCCGAGCTCCCACAACTCCCTCCTCCACCAAATCCGCCCGTGGTTGGCTGTATCAACATGATTGAAGAGGCCGGCGGATCGAGCTCCAGGGGCGACGGTGATGCACCGGTGCCGAAGAAGGCACGCACAGGCAAACTTTCCTTTTCTGATGACGATCTCCTTGGAATACAGCTTCCCCATGATGACGCACTTATTGTATCCCTTAACTTGAACAATTATGATGTAAGCCGAATCCTGGTCGATAGTGGAAGCTCGGTAAACGTTTTGTACCTCGGTGTGTTTGCCAGGATGGAATTGCTCATGGAAAACCTTCGAGCCGTAGATTCCACCCTGATGGGATTCACCAGCGACATCATCATCCCGAAAGGAATCGTCACCCTGACGGTCCGCGCAGGAACCTGGCCCCTCGTAACCATTGTACAGACCGACTTCTTAGTGACCGACCTCAGGTCCCCATACAACGCCATATTCGGCAGGCCCGGCTTGATGTCCCTTAAGGCGGTTGTCTCTATCCCACACCTGTCAATGAAGTTCCCCACCGAGCGAGGAGTTGGAGTGGTTCGAGGAAGTCAGGCCATGGCTCGGCAATGTTTCGTCGCGAGCCTTCAGTCCAGGATTCCCGAGGTTGATGGGCTAGACGCTCGTGAGGACTTCGCCGAACAACGAGGGGAACCGGCGGAAGAACTGGAAGAAGTACCGCTGGACGAAGCTCGGCCCGACCGAACCATAAGGATCGGGTCGCGACTTGAAGGAGAGCCTCGTCACGAGCTGATCAAATTCCTCTAGAGCAATGCGGACATTTTCGCCTGGACCACCTCTGACATGCCAGGGATTAACCCCGATGTCCTCGTCCATCGCCTCAATGTGGATGGGATGTACAGGCCTGTTAAGCAGAAGAAGAGAAGCTTCGCCCCGGAACGGCAAAAAGCCATTGAAGAGGAGGTCGACAAACTCATCAAAGCCAATTTTGTCCGAGAGGTAAATTATCCAAGTTGGTTGTCGAATGTCGTCATGGTGAAGAAGTCGAATGGCAAATGGAGGATCTGCATCGACTTCACCGACCTCAACAAGGCATGCCCAAAGGATAGCTTCCCCCTCCCTCGGATCGACCAGCTCGTGGACGCCACCTCGGGCCACCAGATGCTATCATTCATGGATGCCTATTCGGGCTACAATCAGATCCGGATGGCCCCCAAAGATGAGGAAAAGACCGCCTTCATAACCGACCGAGGTACCTACTGTTACCGAGTTATGCCTTTCGGTCTTAAAAATGCAGGAGCGACCTACAGCGGCTGGTCAACAAGGTGTTCAAGGAGCAAATCGGTCGGAACATGGAGGTGTACGTGGATGATATGCTGGTCAAAAGCAAGGAAGCGCTGCGGCATGTTGAGGACCTCGCGGAGAGCTTTGCCATGCTGCGCAAATATGGAATGAAGCTCAACCCAACCAAGTGCGCCTTCGGCGTCAATTCTGGGAAATTCCTCGGCTTCATGGTCTCCCAGCGGGGTATCGAAGCTAACCCTCAGAAGATTCAAGCCCTCCAGCAAATGGCGCCCCCAGCGTCTATTAAGGAGGTCCAGCGCTTAACCGGGAGGATAGCGGCCCTTAACCGCTTTGTGGCTCGGTCAGCCAAGAGATGCCTCCCCTTCTTCAAACTCTCCGATCAGCCAAGAATTTCCAGTGGACTCCTGAGTGCCAGAAATCATTTCAAGATCTCAAGAAGTACCTCGGCTCGCCTCCACTTCTTAGTAGTCCGATCCCAGGGGAGACTCTATTTCTGTACCTGGCCGTTTCAGAGGGCGCAGTTTGCTCGGTGCTAGTCAAAGAAGAAAGCAAAATCCAGAGGCCGATCTACTATGTGAGTAGACTGCTCTACGATGCGGAGACGAGGTACACCAGGATTGAGAAGATAGTGCTGGCTTTGATCACCTCAGTCCGGAAGCTACGGCCTTATTTCCAAGCACATTCGGTGACGGTCCTCACCGATCAGCCCATCAAGGCGGTGGTCCACCGTCCAGAAACATCGGGGAGGATGACCAAATGGGCCGTCGAATTAAGCGAGCATGACATACATTTTCAACCTCGCCCGGCCATCAAAGCCCAAGTGCTGGCCGATTTCCTCCTTGAGTGTACCATCCCAGAGGACGGCTCTACCCCAGAAAATCCCGAAGGACCAAAGCCTGAAGCTCGGTGGCTCCTTCACGTCGATGGGTCGTCCAACGCCCATCACTCCGGTGCGGGTTTAGTCCTCACCAGCCCAGAGGGGATGATCTTCGAATATGGCATCCGATTCTCCTTCCCGGCTTCCAACAACAAGCCGAGTACGAGGCCCTGTTGGCTGGTCTCCGGATCGCCCGCAACCTGAAGGTGGAAAAGCTTAGCGCCTTCACCGACTCTCAGCTGGTGGCCGGCCATGTGCGGGGAGAGTTTGAAGCCCGAGAACCCAACATGATCCGATATCTCCAAGAGGTGCGCGGCCTACTTCCCCACTTGCCGAGTTTGAAATTATTCAAATTCCTAGATCGGAAAACGCCCGTGCCGACCTACTCTCCCGATTGGCAACCGCGGAGACGATGGATGCTGAACAAAAATTCCATCTGGAGACTCTGGAGAAGCCGAGCATCATGGAAGCCGATCGGGTGATGCAAATCGAGACCGAACCATCCTGGTTCGACCCCATCCTCAACTATCTCAAAGAAGGGTCGCTCCCATCCGACCGAAGAGAGGCCAGGAAATTGAAGCTGCAGGCGACCCACTACGTATTGATTGACAACCAGCTTTACAAGCGGTCTTTTTCTATGCCGCTGCTCAGATGCCTCCGCCCATCCGAGGCGAACTATGCTCTACGAGAGGTACATGAAGGGATTTGCGGCAACCATCTGGGAGGCCGATCCCTATGCCACAAGGTGCTACGGCAGGGCTATTACTGGCCGACCATGCAGAAAGATGCGGACGATCTAGTCCGAGCCTGTGACGCCTGCCAGAGACATTCAAGCATACAGAGGCTCCCTTCCGCCGAGCTAGTTTCTATATCCTCTGCCTGGCCCTTTGCCAAGTGGGGGATGGACATCCTCGGCCCGTTCCCGCTGGCGACGGGACAGCGGAAATTCTTATTTGTCGCCATTGACTACTTCACCAAGTGGGTTGAAGCGGAAGCAGTTGCGCAAATCACCGAAGCACGGGCCAGAGACTTTGTGGAGATCCATCGTCTGCCGGTTCGGCCTCCCCCACACCATAATCACCGATAACGGTAAGCAGTTCGACAATTCTAAATTCCGCCAATTCTGCGAGGAACACGGAATCCATCACCGCCTTACTTCTGTCGGACACCCACAAGCCAACGGAGCGGCCGAGGTGACCAACAGGACTCTCCTCCAAGGAATCAAAGCTCGCCTCTCCAGAGCCCAAGGCAGGTGGACGGATGAGCTGCACCATGTCTTATGGGCCTATCGCACCACCCCGAGGATTTCGACGGGCGAGACTCCATTTCGAATGGCTTTTGGCATGGAGGCCGTCATCCCTGTGGAAATAGGCCTCCCATCTTTGTGGGTGGAGAGTTATTCGGAGGAAGCCAGCAACGAGCAACTCCGCACCAACCTCGACTTGGTAGAGGAGGTCAGAGAAAAAGCCCGAATCAGGACGGCTGCTTATCAACAGAGGGTGGCCCGGTACTATGCCTCCAAGGTCAAGGGGAAAACCTTCCTACCCGGCGACCTCGTCCTCCGAAAAGCTTCTGTATCCAAACCGCTGGAGCAAGGAAAGCTGGCGCCGAACTGGGAAGACCCGTACCAAATCACGGAGATCATTGGGCCAGGAACCTACAAGCTGCAGGATCTCGATGGGAAATCCGTCCCCCGAACGTGGAACTCGGAAAACCTCCGCAAATACTATCAATAGGGTATGTCCTTTATGCTTCGCCAGTTATCTATTTTCCCGCAACTTGTTATGTGAATCGATTATGCACCATATGGCCATAAATCGTAAAAGGAAATAGATGCTGCTTACCAATCCTCGGTACAACCGAGTTATCTGCCTGGACAGGAAATCTCCGAACCTTGGCCGGGCCAAGTAAAACAAATCTCCGAACCTTGGAAGGGCCAAGTAAAACAAAGTCTCCGAACCTCGGCAGGGCCGAGCAACAAATCTCCGAACCTTGGCAGGGCCAAGTAAAACAAAATCTCCGAACCTTGGCAGGGCCAAGTAAAACAAAGTCTCCGAACCTCGGCAGGGCCGAGCAACAAATCTCCGAACCTTGGCAGGGCCAAGTAAAACAAAATCTCCGAACCTTGGCAGGGCCAAGTAAAACAAAGTCTCCGAACCTCGGCAGGGCCGAGCAACAAATCTCCGAACCTTGGCAGGGCCAAGTAAAACAAAATCTCCGAACCTTGGCAGGGCCAAGTAAAACAAAGTCTCCGAACCTCGGCAGGGCCGAGCAACAAATCTCCGAACCTTGGCAGGGCCAAGTAAAACAAAATCTCCGAACCTTGGCAGGGCCAAGTAAAACAAAGTCTCCGAACCTCGGCAGGGCCGAGCGATAAATCCCCGAGCCATGACAAGGCTAGGTAAAAACCACTCGGGCTAAGACCCCAGCGAAAGGTCTACAAGCCTCGACCAAAGCCGAACAGCCCTCAAACAGTCCCCGAAGGACTTCACCCGGTTCGAAAACGGGCGATAAACGAAGACCATCGGCGTGCGAAAAAATGCCACCATTGGCAGAATTCCCCTAAGAGGCTATAAGGTCTCGCATAACCAGCCGATGGCCCCAGGCTGGGCCAGGAAACTCTCCCTAGCAGTAGAGAGCCTTTGAGAGGCCCCCTTGCAACCCGTCACGCGACATATCTACGATTAATGCGTGGGACAATGGGACTAGACCGACACCCAAGTCCGTCGAGTGTATCAAGGTAATCATTCTCAAAGAAGAAAGAGATTCCTAAAAACAGGTCTGATTTCCATTTAAGAAAGAAAGAGCCATTGCAATGCAAAAAAAGACACAGAAAAACAAAAACAAAAACAGGGGCGGGCAAAGGCCCTAGAGTCAGTCGCCCCCAGAGGCCAGCAACTCCTCCAGGAGTGCAGTCAGATCAGCCACCTGCTGACGAAGCAGCCGAATCTCCTCCTCCTGCCGACCCATCACCCGACGTGAGGCCTCCGCCTCCCGGACCGAGACATCCAAGAACTCCTCGGCGGTCCTAGCAAGCCGCTCATTGATCGCAAGGCCCGACGCAAGGGTCAGCCCATCGACAATCACGGAGGTCCCCTCTCCTCCGAGTACGATGGGTTGCTGGCCGAGGAACGCGAGTCAGTGGACGACCGCGCTGGAGAGTCCATTTTTTAGAGCTCAGACCGAGGGATGGCCAAAACCAATCCCCCTCGGTCATATTTATACCCGCCAGGCAGGTATCTCGATCGGCCGCGCCGCGAGCACCGACCCACGAGAATTTGCCACGTGTCGACATTCTAATGCGTGAGGAATCCAAAGAGTCGTGCCCTAATCCCGAGTAAGATCGATAAGCGCGGAGGTTCCCCAGGCAAACACTTTCCAATCTGTCGCCCCCTGCATTAAATGCATTTGGCGCTTCCCTAGGCTGCTTAATACGCCCCTCTTCCTCGGAAAACATGGAAGTCCGTCGCTCGGACGATAAATTACCTCCTCGGAAAGAGCAGCATCGCCAGTAAAGGCGTGACAACACGCCACCCGTTCCGCTCGAGCGCCCCCTCTATTAAGCGCTGCGCGGACCTAACGCCGTAGCCTGCAACGGCGACTGGTTCGCTCCCTCCGAGCTACAAACCTTGGTGAGGCCAAGTAAAGTATTCTCCAAACCTTGGCAGGGCCGAGCCACCAATTCTCCGAACCTTGGCGGGGCCAAATAAAGTATTCTCCGAACCTCGGCAGGGCCGAGCCACCAATTCTCCGAACCTCGGCAGGGCCGAGCTACCAATTCTCCGAACCTCGGCAGGGCCGAGCTACCAGTTCTCCGAACCTTGGCAGGGCCAAGTAAAGTATTCTCCGAACCTCGGCAGGGCCGAGCCACCAATTCTCCGAACCTCGGCAGGGCCGAGCTACCAATTCTCCGAACCTCGGCAGGGCCGAGCTACCAATTCTCCGAACCTTGGCAGGGCCAAGTAAAGTATTCTCCGAACCTCGGCAGGGCCGAGACACCAATTCTCCGAACCTTGGCGGGGCCAAGTAAAGTATTCTCCGAACCTCGGCAGGGCCGAGCTACCAGTTCTCTGAACCTTGGCAGGGCCAAGTAAAGTATTCTCCGAACCTCGGCAGGGCCGAGCCACCAATTCTCCGAACCTTGGCGGGGCCAAGTAAAGTATTCTCCGAACCTCGGCAGGGCCGAGCTACCAGTTCTCCGAACCTTGGCAGGGCTAAGTAAAGTATTCTCCGAACCTCGGCAGGGCTGAGCCACCAATTCTCCGAACCTTGGCGGGGCCAAGTAAAGTATTCTCCGAACCTCGGCAGGGCCGAGCTACCAGTTCTCCGAACCTCGGCAGGGTCGAGCCATCAATCCCCGAGCCCCGACATGGCCGAGTCGTAAGTCTCCAGACTTCGGCAAGGCCGAGGCGAACACTTCGAAGTTTGACTAACTCGGGCGACGAGTTCCCCGAGTCGTAATAAGGGAAGATGCAGACTCCCCGAACTTCGGCCAAAGCCTACTCACGATACTCCGAGCTTCGATAAAAGCGGAGCACAAAATACCAGACTCCTGACCTAAGCAAGGAGCGTATTTCGTTGAACGATCTCTGCACCAACGCATACGAACCTCGATTAGTTCGGGCGACATGAGACCCTCGTCTAAGGGCGAGCGGGACACTTTTATGCCCCACAAACGACAATAACAATGGGTTCGGCACAAGAAAAGATAGAGATTGAAACATTGAATATAACTCTCTTTATTGCCGATCATGATCAATTACAAATGCCTCACAGGCGTTACAAAAGCGTTGAAATGCATAAAATAAGGGCAAATACAAAACTCCGGCAACTGCTCCAAAGCAAGCCTGGACAACTGCGGCGCTCCAACACCCGGATCGACAAATCATGCAAACCAAGAAACGGCCAAATCCGCCTGGGCAGGATGAATTAAAAGATCCAAAAGGAGGCATGGCCCGCGGATGCTGATTCTGAGGATCCGGACGATCCAGCCCGCTCCCCTAGGAGGGGGCGCTAAATCGTATGCCGCCCAGCCAAGAGAAATCGAGGATCATCCGACCCCAGTTGCTCCCATATTTTCCCTCCCGTGGCATGGATTCCCCTCAGAAAAGAGACGGAAACCCAAGCCAGCGAAAAAGGGGGAGGCCTGCGCGTACCACGGAGGCGTCCATACACCTCCCACCCCGCGTCTCCGAGGAGGAACCGCAGAAACCACAACGGAAGCGCATATGTGCGCTCTCTGTATGATCTCTGCCCCCTCCATGTGCGCTCTCCGTATGATCTCCGAGAGTCGTCCCCTAAGGATGAGCCACCCTTCAGCTGCTCCCCGGTCGCCCCAGCTATCCGGCGGCAAGGAGCCCGTGAAAGGAAAAGTCGATCCTTCCACTCGTAGCAACAGAGAAATGAGCATGGTAGAAGCTCCAACAAGAAAGAAACTTCGGAGATAGCCAAACATGGCCCCTTTCTCCCCTTTTTATAGGCAGGAAAGACTCGGGATGAGCCATCAAAGCTGTGAGTCCCGAGATTCAAACACCTGTCCCACGCCTCCACATGGCCTCTCAGGATAAACGCAGCGCCCCTGCGCGCCAAACCCACCGCCTGAACCAGGACGTGTACGAAGATCCCCTCCTGATCCCGAATCGTGGTCATTAAATGCAGGAAATCGTCCGCTGACGCTTCGAAAACCGGTGGGCTCAAAAAATCGTCCTTTGAAAAAGTACTGTCCAATAGTGGACGGTTGCGTCCGCATCGCAACGAGGTAGCCTGCATGGGAAAAGAGCACCTTCCAAAAAGCTCTAATGCAGCTTTATGTCCTCCACTCTGCCGTATCACCACTTCTAGTAAAGTAAAAACCGAATTGCCTGCGAGATGGCAGGACGCTGGCAGGGTGGCGGGAAGCACGAAAACCTATCTCATCCATCGGCCCCAACCGACCTATTTTTGCCTATCGGCCCACGCCGACCTATTCTTGCCCGTCGGCCCCAGCCGACCTATATTGTTCCATCGGCCCCGGCCGATCCATCTCGCCTGTCGGCCCCAGCCGACCCGTTTTATTCGTCGGCCCCAGCCGACCTGTTTTCATCCGTCGGCCCTAGCCGACCTATTCTTTCTGTCGGCCCACGCCGACCTATCTATCCGTCGGCCCTAGCCGATCTATTTATCCGTCGGCCCCACCCGACCTATTTCGCCCGTCGGTCCTAGCCGATCCACTTTGTTCGTCGGCTCAAATCGACCTATTTCGCCTATCGGCCCGAGCCAATACACTTTCCCGGTCTCGAATTAAAGGCGGCCGAGGGATATCAGCGAGCAATGGGCCACTCATCATTGAGGCAAGGCTAAGCAACAGCGGAGTCGCGCAGGAAAAACACTTAGATAAAAACAGGAAATCCCTTTGCTGTGAAATGTCAGACAAATGTTTGAGAGGGGAAGATACAGGAGCGGCTCCTAAGAGCCAGGAGCCCACCGGCTTTGGGAATACCCTCAGTCACGTCTGCAGGTGCGCGGCTAGGCTCGCCCTTCTCTGATGTTTTCACCCCCTCTGTAACAGTTTGCGACCATCCCCGGAGGCTACGGCTTCGCTGGGACCAGGGGCGCCGCCAAGCTCGGCGTCAGAAACATCGACACATTCATCTTCGTCTTCTTCTTCGGACTCGCCGTCTTCGGAGTCTTCGACGCTCAGAAAAGAAAGGTCCCATTCCGGGTGCCCGCTGAGTATCCTCTGCTTACACTCTTCCATCCCGTGACGGAACGCGTCTACGCTCATAGCGTCTTGCCGCCCCTTAAGTATGGCAAGCTGCGTGTTGGCCTCGGCGACCCGTTTCTCGGCCTCTGCGACTTGGGCCTTCGAAATGGCGTTTTGCTCCTCAAGCTCGCTAGCCCGTGTCTCGAGCTCCAAGCTCCTGCTGCGAGCAGACGCGAGCGCACTTTGGAGAGCCTGAATCTTCGACCCCATCCTCACCATCTGGAAAAGTCAAGGTCAATCGGCATCGCAGGGAACCAATAGAAAAATAAGGAGGGCAAAATAAGAGCATACCTCCCCCTCTCGCCTGGCCAACCTTCCGGCCAGCTCCTCAGCCTCACTCCGGGCCCTTGTCCTGTCAGCGCCAACCAGCTCGACCCTCTCTTGCAGGGTACTGATCTTCGATCGTCCGGCTTCAATCTCCCCACGAGCTTGCGACAACTCGTTACTCACTCGAGTCATCATTCCTTGATGCCACCTCGCGTTCTCCTTCAAGTCGGCGATTTCGTCATCACGCCGTTTCAATTTCTCCTCCACTTCGCCCAGCATTCTTGCCAGGCGCCTCCTTTCATCGTCGGCCTCTCTCCTCAACCGGCTCAAACTCTCGCCGTGTTCCCGCCGCATCGCCGCCACCTCCGCGGAGTGTTTTGATTCGATCCTGGCCAGCTCCCGGCATGCATCGTCGCTCTTTGCCAGGAGTCCCTGTAGCTCCTCCACCCTGCGTTTCTGCTTGGACACCTCGTCCACGGCAGCCTGATATGCCGCCCTAGCCGCCCTCGAGTTCTTATCCATTGTGTCCATGAGCTCTTCGAACTGCTCAGACACCTTCAGCCGTGACTGAAGCTCGACATTCTCCCTCCGGGCCTGGACACTGGCCCCCGTCGCCAAACTCAGGCGCCAGCAAATCGCCCGGGAAAGCAGAACACTCTGCAAAGCGGGAATTGAGTAAGCACCCACAACAGAGTCCATCGAGAAACATCTGTCACGCTAAAAAAAGGCTCACCTTCGAAGCGTAGTCCCGGGTCATCTTCATCAAAGTCGTGTTATCTATGGCGGGAAGGAGATGGATACCCTCAGCTACACCTTGCTGCCCGAACGCAGCATCTATCAACCCCCGGTCAGCAAACTCGTCCGCCGACGGGTCTGCACCCGGATGTAGGACCGACCTTATCATGATGGAAAATGCCTCATCAATGTTAGTCTCCGAACTGCTGGGTTGACCGGCCCGCCTGAGGGACCGGCCTGGACGACCCCCAGCTGAGTAGCCTTCAGCCTCCCAGCCTCCTCCATCAGGGCCCTGGCTTGAGCCTCTTCAGATAGCTCGGCCAGCCCAAGCGCCAGCCTCCCCAAAATCTTCTTCGAGGGGGCCCCGATCGTGGGACCCCCACTTTGTTGTGCTCCCTCCACCGATGCGTCCTCTCCGGTCGCCACCACCTGCGCCCCTCCGCGGGCTCCCCCGAGGTCTCGGTCTGAACCGCCTCTTGACCCATCGAAGGCGGCCCGACCTCGCTGCTGCCAGACTCCCCAGCGGATAGGCCAAGCAGGGCTCCTCCCGAACTTCCTCCGCTGTGGCTGTCTCCTCCCCCTCTCCCGCTGGAGCCAGTGACAATCCCGCGGGGACAATAGACCCCTCTGCTACAACCGCCTCCACTGGACCCGTCGCAGGTTCCTCTTTCAAGGGGGACGCGGTCGGACGAGCCAGCGGAGCTTCATCCGAACTGTCTGAAATCTCCAACACGGGAGGTTCGGGCGCCACGGCCGCCCTCCCCGGATCCTCCTTCGCCCCCGACGCCTCTGTAGCGACTGCTCCAGCGCCGGCGGGCTCCTTGCGGATTTATGAGCCCTTTTCTCAGGCCGACCGCTGTCCGCGCCGCTACCTTCCCCTGGGCGCTTCCCTCTCTTCCTCTTGGAGAGGCTCGACAAAGCCGACCTTGCGGCTGCCACATCAAAGCACACGTACTCGAATCAAGCGCACCAATCGAAAAAAAAGATACAAGGCACGAAAGGGACTCACCTTGTGGATCCAGAGGGCTGAGCCCGGCTGCGAAGAGGGCCCCCTCCGATAACAGGTCATTTGCCAAAATACCTGTCCATTACGAAGGACATCCAGGTCCCTCTCCTCCTGCGCCGATTAAGGCCGGATGCGTCTCCGCATCCCTCGCAACTTCCCCCCATCGTCGAGGAAAATCGGAACCGATGTTCCCCTCCGCAATCACAAATCGGCTCTTCCACCCCTTGATGGAAGAAGGCTTATCCGCAATGACATTAAAAGACCTCCGGGGCCCGATGGAGGTCCACTCCGATTTCCTCCCGGGAGTCAGGTGGTAACAGGTGCGGAAAAGGGGGAGAGTTGCAACGATTTGGATCTGGTGACACATCGAAATAAATCCGACGATATTCCACCAACTATTTGGAGCCACCATCGATGGACAGATGTTGTAGTGGGTCATGATCTCCTTCACCAAGGGATGGAGAGGAAAACGAAGACCCGCCTTAAAACTATCCTCATAGATAAAGACTCCAGACTCTAATCCCGGGTAACCCGATCTTCAAGTCCCGGCACCCGCAAAACTACATCCAGGGGCAGGCCATACCTCTGGTGATCCTCCCCAAATCCTCTGCGACAATTTCTGAGGCCACATCTTCAGGGCTCATCGCCATCTCGGTTGAGGAAATCCTGAGCGAAAACGATGAACGCTGGAGAGGACGAGAGACCAATACTCTTCTGAAAACAAGGCGAGAAGACGCCGCATGCGCAAGTGTATATATATATAGGGCGGCTGTCACTTCACTTCCCCGCCAAGGAACCGCCCTAGGGAGGCGGGACGTCCATTCGAGGCGTCCGGAATCGCCTCGACAAACCCCCATATCGATCGGGATTCACGGCACGGCGCAATCTCAACCGTCGCCAGTGGAGGAACCTTGCCTCCGAAGGTACGATAGCCCTATCGCATTAAGTAGGGAATCATTGCATGAACTGTTTGGGCCAAGACGTCCCGTCCAGGACGCGCCACTTGAACTTATACTCCCTATGCCCGAACCTACGCTTCGAACTAGGGAGTGGAGGGCATGTGTTGGGGGGTAAAATCGCCATTGCATTGATATCCGTGCAAGGCGGCTAAGGCTGACCTCCTCCTACCGTCTCCTTCCGGGCTTCCCTAGCTCGGCTTCTTCCGGGCCTCCGTAGCTCGGCCTCTTCCGGGCTTCCTAGCTCGGCCTCTTCCGGGCTTCCCTTGCTCGGCCTCTTCCGGGCTTCCCTAGCTCGGTCTCTTCTGGGTTCCTTGCTCGGCCTCTTCCGGGCTTCCCTAGCTCCGTCTCTTCCGGGCTTCCCTAGCTCGGCCTCTTCGGGCCTCCGTAGCTCGGCCTCTTCCGGGCTTCCCTAGCTCGGCTTCTTCCGGGCCTCCCTTGCTCGGCCTCTTCCGGGCTTCCGTAGCTCGGCCTCCGGGCTTCCCTTGCTCGGCCTCTTCCGGGCTTCCCTAGCTCGGTCTCTTCCGGGCTTCCCTTGCTCGGCCTCTTCCGGGCTTCCTAGCTCGGTCTCTTCCGGGCTTCCCTAGCTCGGCCTCTTCCGGGCCTCCGTAACTCGGCCTCTTCCGGGCTTCCCTAGCTCGGCCTCCTCCGGGCCTCCGTAGCTCGGTCTCTTCCGGGCTTCCGTAGCTCGGCCTCTTCCGGGCTTCCCTAGCTCAGCCTCCTCCAGGCCTCCGTAGCTCGGTCTCTTCCGGGCTTCCCTAGCTGGCCCCTTCCGGGCCTCCGTTAGCTCGGCCTCTTCCGGGCTTCCGTAGCCCGCGACTACCTAGCGATCCACGTCCTGACGTCTACCTCACGGAACCTGACGCGGGAGAGCTCAAGCTTACCCGAGTAGCACCTTAGGCAGGGAATCATGTTAAGACGTGGCCTAAGACCTATCGTAACGCCTCAGGTCTACTCGCCCAGATCCCAAGACATCAAGGAGCTCTCTCAGCCGTCGATCCCTTAACAGACAAGGCGTGGATTCTAACGGCCCCACAACGGCCTGATTTCTGTCTACCCCCGTATCGTAACAACCTCAGTACCTTCCAGAAGATGCTCAAGTCCCCAGGTGACAGTCTATAAAGGTCAGATTGGCAGATTCCCTCAGGTACGCGACTCTTGACGCGCAAAAACTGGAGTCATTCCTCTCTTCCGGCAGCTCGTCGGTGCTCTGCTCCTCCTAGAGCTCCCGATTGGCCGCCCCCTGGAGAGGTCTCCCGGAGAGATCCACCTCCCCATTGTCTGGTTGATCGCCGATTCCTTCCTCACTGACTTGAGCGTCGGAGGGCCTTCCGCGGAGGACCACCCCGGCGTCCCTCCGCGTGTGGGCTTCCTGTTTTGCAGGTCCGCCGCATCCCATTCCTCGAGGATCGACCGCGTCCGAGTCGGAGGACGGATCCCGACGGCAACAACCCCTATTTGCATCGAAGCCATCATCTTCTCCCGAATACCCATTCGTGAGTTGCTATGATAGCGGCATCCATAGCAAACATTCTTTAGAGTACATAAGGGAGAAGAAAGTAACATCATCGTATCAGATGGCAGAGCGCTCTTCCATCGGATTAAATCAAGAGTTTCAATTTTTCTAGCGCATCAGCACGCAGTCTCCTCTAAAATCAAATCATTTTAAAAAAAAAAAATACGGTAGCAAAACACAAAATGGGTTAAAATTTATAAAGCTTTGACATTATTCTCACGCTCCAGCCAAGTTTTTCATTGTTTTGAAGCTCTTGTTACCTCTCTTTCCCTTGATTTTTTTTTTT
>UESW01004840.1:556981-647046 GCA_900491605.1 Calamus simplicifolius
ATCCTCATGGAGATAGAGCGCCAGCTTCCCCGACCAGTACCTCTCCGAGGGAACCCAACCCGAAGAGATCCCGCCAAGTACTGCCGCTACCATAGGGAGCATGGTCATGACACTGAGGAATGCTGGCAGCTGAAGAATGAGATCGAGAGACTGATTCGGCGGGGACGGCTGGACCAGTTCAGAAGAGCACCTGAGCCGCCACAAGGAGGTGATCGCCAGCCCGAGCTCCCACAACTCCCTCCTCCACCAAATCGCCCGTGGTTGGCCGTATCAACATGATTGAAGAGGCCGGCGGATCGAGCTCCAGGGGCGACGGTGATGCACCGGTGCCGAAGAAGGCACGCACGGGCGAACTTTCCTTTTCTGATGATGATCTTCTTGGGATACAGCTTCCCCATGATGACGCACTTGTTGTATCCCTTAACTTGAACAATTATGATGTAAGCCGAATCCTGGTCGATAGTGGAAGCTCGGTAAACGTTTTGTACCTCGGTGTGTTTGCCAGGATGAAATTGCTCATGGAAAACCTTCGAGCCGTGGATTCCACCCTGATGGGATTCACCGGCGACGTCATCATCCCAGAAGGAATCGTCACCCTGACGGTCCGCAGGGAACCTGGCCCCTCGTAACCATTGTACAGACCGACTTCCTAGTAACCGACCTCAGGTCCCCATACAACGCCATATTCGGCAGGCCCGGCTTGATGTCCCTTAAGGCGGTTGTCTCTATCCCACATCTGTCTATGAAGTTCCCCACCGAGCAAGGAGTTGGAGTGGTTCGGGGAAGTCAGGCCATGGCTCGGCAATGTTTTGTCACGAGCCTTCAGTCCGGAATTCCCGAGGTTGACGGGCTAGACGCTCGTGAGGACTTCGCCGAACAACGGGGGGAACCGTGGAAGAACTGGAAGAAGTACCGCTAGACGAAGCTCGGCCCGACCGAACCATAAGGATCGGGTCGCTACTCGAAGGAGAGCCTCGTCGCGAGCTGATCAGATTCCTCCAAAGCAATGCGGACATCTTCGCCTGGACCGCCTCCGACATGCCAGGGATTAGCCCCGAGTCCTCGTCCATCGCTCAATGTGGACGAGATGCACAGGCCTGTTAAGCAGAAGAAGAGAAGCTTCGCCCCAGAACGGCAAAAAGCCATTGAAGAGGAGGTCGACAAACTCATCAAAGCCAATTTTGTCCGAGAGGTGAATTACCCAAGTTGGTTGTCAAATGTCGTCATGGTGAAAAAGTCGAATGGCAAATGGAGGATCTGCATCGACTTCACCGACCTCAACAAGGCATGCCCAAAGGATAGCTTCCCCCTCCCTCGGATCGACCAGCTTGTGGATGCCACCTCAGGCCACCAAATGCTGTCATTCATGGATGCCTATTCGGGCTACAATCAGATCCGGATGGCCCCCGAAGATGAAGAAAAGACCGCCTTCATAACCGACCGAGGTACCTACTGTTACCGAGTTATGCCTTTCGGTCTTAAAAATGCAGGAGCGACCTACCAGCGGCTGGTCAACAAGGTGTTCAAGGAGCAAATCGGCCGGAACATGGAGGTGTACGTGGATGATATGCTGGTCAAAAGCAAGGAAGCGCTGCGGCATGTTGAGGACCTCGCGGAGAGCTTTGCCACGCTGCGCAAATATGGAATGAAGCTCAACCCAACCAAGTGTGCCTTCGGCGTCAATTCCGGGAAATTCCTCGGCTTCATGGTCTCCCAGCGGGGTATCGAGGCTAACCCTCAGAAGATTCAAGCTCTCCAACAAATGGCGCCCCCAGCGTCTATTAAGGAGGTCCAGCGCTTAACCGGGAGGATAGCGGCCCTTAACCGCTTCGTGGCTCGGTCAGCCGAGAGATGCCTCCCCTTCTTCAAAACTCTCCGATCGGCCAAAAATTTCCAGTGGACTCCTGAGTGCCAGAAATCATTTCAAGATCTCAAGAAGTACCTCGGCTCGCCTCCGCTTCTCAGTAGTCCGATCCCGGGAGAGACTCTATTTCTGTACCTGGCCGTTTCGAGGGCGCAGTTTGCTCGGTGCTAGTCAAAGAAGAAAGCAAAATCCAGAGGCCGATCTACTATGTGAGTAGGCTGCTCCGCGATGCGGAGACGAGGTACACCAGGATTGAGAAAATAGTGCTGGCTTTGATCACCTCAGTCCGGAAGCTACGGCCTTATTTTCAAGCACATTCAGTGACGGTCCTCACCGATCAACCCATCAAGGCGGTGGTCCACCGTCCAGAAACATCGGGGAGAATGACCAAATGGGCCGTCGAACTAAGCGAGCATGACATACATTTTCAACCTCGCCCGGCCATCAAAGCCCAAGTGCTGGCCGATTTCCTCCTCGAGTGTACCATCCCAGAAGACGGCTCTACCCCAAAAATCCCGAAGGACCAAAGCCTGAGCTCGGTGGCTCCTTCACGTCGATGGGTCGTCCAATGCCCATCACTCCGGTGCGGGTCTAGTCCTCACCAGCCCAGAGGGAATGATCTTCGAATATGGCGTCCGATTCTCCTTCCCGGCTTCCAACAACGAAGCCGAGTACGAGGCCCTGTTAGCTGGTCTCCGGATCGCCCGCAACCTGAAGGTGGAAAAGCTTAACGCCTTCACCGACTCTCAGCTGGTGGCCGGCCATGTGCGGGGAGAGTTTGAAGCCCGAGAACCCAACATGATCCGATATCTCCAAGAGGTGCGCGGCCTACTTCCCCATTTGCCGAGTTTGAAATTATTCAAATTCCTAGATCGGAAAACGCCCGTGCCGACCTACTCTCCCGATTGGCAACCGCGGAGACGATGGATGCTGAACAAAAATTCCATCTGGAGACTCTGGAGAAGCCGAGTATCATGGAAGCCGATCGGGTGATGCAAATCGAGACCGAACCATCCTGGTTCGACCCTATCCTCAACTATCTCAAAGAAGGGTCGCTCCCATCCGACCGAAGAGAGGCCAGGAAATTGAAGCTGCAGGCGACCCACTATGTATTGATTGACAACCAACTTTACAAGCGGTCTTTTTCTATGCCGCTGCTCAGATGCCTCCGCCCATCCGAGGCGGACTATGCTCTACGAGAGGTACATGAAGGGATTTGCGGCAACCATCTGGGGGCCGGTCCCTATGCCACAAGGTGCTGCGGCAAGGCTATTACTGGCCGACCATGCAGAAAGACGCGGACGACCTAGTCCGAGCCTGTGACGCCTGCCAGAGACATTCAAGCATCCAGAGGCTCCCTTCCGCCGAGCTAGTTTCTATATCCTCCGCCTGGCCCTTTGCCAAGTGGGGGATGGACATCCTCGGCCCATTCCCGCTGGCGACGGGACAGCGGAAATTCTTATTTGTCGCCATCGACTACTTCACCAAGTGGGTTGAAGCGGAAGCAGTTGCGCAAATCACCGAAGCACGGGCCAGAGACTTTGTGTGGAGGTCCATCGTCTGCCGGTTCGGCCTCCCCCACACCATAATCACCGATAACGGTAAGCAGTTCGACAATTCCAAGTTCCGCCAATTCTGCGAGGAACACGGAATCCGTCACCACCTTACTTCGGTCGGGCACCCACAAGCCAACGGAGCGGCCGAAGTGACCAACAGGACTCTCCTCCAAGGAATCAAAGCTCGCCTCTCCAGAGCCCAAGGCAGGTGGGCGGATGAGCTACACCATGTCTTATGGGCCTATCGCACCACCCCGAGAATTCCGACGGGCGAGACTCCATTTCGAATGGCTTTTGGCACGGAGGCCGTCATCCCTGTGGAAATAGGCCTCCCATCTTTGCGGGTGGAGAGTTATTCAGAGGAAGCCAGCAACGAGCAACTCCGCACCAACCTCGACTTGGTAGAGGAAGTCAGAGAGAAGGCCCGAATCAGGACGGCCGCCTATCAACAGAGGGTGGCTCGGTACCATGCCTCCAGGGTCAAGGGGAAACCTTCCTACCCGGCGACCTCGTCCTCCGAAAAGCTTCTGTATCCAAACCACTGGAGCAAGGAAAGCTGGCGCCGAACTGGGAGGGCCCGTACCAAATCACGGAGATCATTGGGCCAGGAACCTACAAGCTGCAGGATCTGAGGGAAATCCATCCCCCGAACGTGGAACTCGGACAACCTCCGCAAATACTATCAATAGGGTATGTCCTTTATATGCAGTTATCTATTTTCCTCAACTATCGTGTGAATCGATTATGCACCATATTGCCATAAATCGAAAAGGAAATAGATGCTGCTTACCAATCCTCGGTACAACCGAGTTATCTCCGAACCTCGGCAGGGCAGCAACAAATCTCCGAACCTTGGCAGGGCCAAGTAAAACAAAGTCTCCGAACCTTGGCAGGGCCAAGTAAAACAAATCTCCGAACCTTGGCAGGGCCAAGTAAAACAAAGTCTCCGAACCTTGGCAGGGCCAAGTAAAAAAAGTCTCCAACCTTGGCAGGGCCAAGTAAAACAAATCTCCGAACCTTGGCAGGGCCAAGTAAAACAAATCTCCGAACCTTGGCAGGGCCAAGTAAAACAAAGTCTCCGAACCTCGGCAGGGCCGAGCAACAATCTCCGAACCTTGGCAGGGCCAAGTAAAACAAAGTCTCCGAACCTCGGTGGGCCGAGCAACAAATCTCCGAACCTTGGCAGGGCCAAGTAAAACAAAGTCTCCGAACCTCGGCAGGGCCGAGCAACAATCTCCGAACCTTGGCAGGGCCAAGTAAAACAAAGTCTCCGAACCTCGGCAGGGCCAAGCAACAAATCTCCGAACCTTGGCAGGCCAAGTAAAACAAAGTCTCCAAACCTTGGCAGGGCCAAGTAAAACAAAATCTCCGAACCTTGGCAGGGCCAAGTAAAACAAATCTCCGAACCTTGGCAGGGCCAAGTAAAACAAAGTCTCCGAACCTCGGCAGGGCCGAGCAACAAATCTCCGAACCTTGGCAGGGCCAAGTAAAACAAAGTCTCCGAACCTCGGCAGGGCCGAGCAACAATCTCCGAACCTTGGCAGGGCCAAGTAAAACAAAGTCTCCGAACCTCGGCAGGGCCGAGCAACAATCTCCGAACCTTGGCAGGGCCAAGTAAAACAAATCTCCGAACCTTGGCAGGGCCAAGTAAAACGTTTCCCCGAACCTCGGTGGAACCAAGCGATAAATCCCCTGAGCCATGATAAGGCAAGTAAAAGCCATTCGGGCTAAGACCCCAGCGAAAGTCTAAACCTACAAGCCTCGGCCAAAGCCGAACGGCCCTCAAATAGTCCCCGAAGGACTTCACCCGGTTCGAAAACGGGCCTAAACGAAAACCATCGGCATACGAAAAAATGCCACCATCGGCAGAAATCCCCCAAGAGGCTATAAAACCTCCCATAACCAGCCGAGGGCCCCAGACTGGGCCAGGAAATTCCCCTAGCAGCAGGGAGCCTTTAGGCGACCCCCCTGAAGACTCGTCACGCGATTAATGCGCGGGACAATGGGACCAGGCCGACACTCAAATCCGTCAAAGCGCATCAAGTAATCGTTCTCAAAGAAAAGGAAAGGGACTTCACAAGAACCATTTTCATTCATGGAAAGGGAGGACTACCGAAAGATTGCAAAAAAGCAAAACAGGCAGAGCCCCTGGAGTCAGTTGCCCCTAGAGGCCAGCAACTCCTCCAGGAGCGCAGTCAGATCGGCCACCTGCTGGTGAAGCAACCGAATCTCCTCCTCCTACCGATCCATCGCCCGACGTGAGGCCTCCGCCTCCCGGACTGAAACATCCAGAAACTCCTCGGCGGTCCCAGCAAGCCGCTCGTTGATTGCAAGGCCCGCCGCGAGGGTCAGCCCATCAACCGTCACGGAGGTGCCCCTTTCCTCCGGGTATGGCGGGCTGCTAACCGAGGAGTACGAGTCAGTCGGCGATCGCGAGGGAGAGTCCATTTTTTTTTTAGCTCAAGCCGAGGGATGACGGAATCCAATCCCCTCGGCCATATTTATAGCCGCCAGGCAGGTATCCCGATCGGCCGCACCGCAAGCGCCGATCCACGAGAGTTGCCACGTGTCGACATTCTAGCGCGCGAGGAATCCAAAGAGTCGCGCCCTGATCCCGAGTAAGATCGATAAGCGAGAACAGATTGACCGGAGGTTCCCCAGGTGAACACCTTCCGATCTGTCGCCCCCTGCATTAAATGCATTTGGCGCTTCCCCAGGCTACTTAATACGCCCCTCTTCCTCAAAATATGTGAAAGTCTGTCGCTCGAGCGATAAATTACCCCCTTGGAAAGAGCGTCGCCAGTAAAGGCGTAACAACACGCCGGCCGTTCCGCCCGAGCGCCCCCTATTAAGCGCCGCGTGGACCTAACGCCGTAGCCTACAGCGGCAACTGATTCGCTCCCCCCGAGCTACCAATTCTCCGAACCTCGGCAGGGCCGAGCTACCAATTCTCCGAACCTCGGCAGGGCTGAGTTACCAGTTCTCCGAACCTCGGTAGGGCCGAGCTACCAATTCTCCGAACCTCGGTAGGGCCGAGCTACCAATTCTCCGAACCTCGGCAGGGCCGAGCTACCAATTCTCCGAACCTCGGCAGGGCCGAGCCACCAATTCTCCGAACCTCGGCAGGGCCGAGCTACCAATTCCCCGAACCTCGGCAGGGCCGAGCTACCAATTCTTCGAACCTTGGCAGGGCCGAGCTACCAATTCTCCGAACCTCGGCAGGGCCGAGCCACCAATTCTCCGAACCTCGGCAGGGCCGAGCCACCAATTCTCCGAACCTCGGCAGGGCCGAGCTACCAATTCCCCGAACCTCGGCAGGGCCGAGCTACCAATTCTCCGAACCTCGGCAGGGCCGAGCTACCAATTCTCCGAACCTCGGCAGGGCCGAGCTACCAATTCTCCGAACCTCGGCAGGGCCGAGCCACCAATTCTCCGAACCTCGGCAGGGCCGAGCTACCAATTCTACGAACCTTGGCAGGGCCAAGCAAAGAGTTCTCCGAACCTCGGCATGGCCGAGTCGTAAATCTCCAGACTTCGGCAAGGCCGAGGCGAACACCTTCGAAGTTCGACTAACTCGGGCGGCAAGTTCCCCGAGTTATAATAGGGAAAGATACAGACTCCCCTGAACTTCGGCCACGGTCAACTCACGGTACTCCGAGCCCCGATAAGAATGGAACGCGAAAATATCAGACTCCTGACCTAAGCAAGGAGCGCATTTCGCCGAACGATCTCTGCACCGCCGCGTACGAACCTCGATCAGTTCGGGCAACATGAGATCCTCGCCTAAGGGCGAGCGGGCTTCCTTTATGCCCCACAAACAACAAATAACAGGGAGCTCGACACAAGAAGAGATGAGATTAAGACACAGAATATAACTCTCTTTATTGCCAATCATGATCAATTACAAATGCCTCATAGGCATTACAAAAGCATTGAAATGCATCAAATAAAGGCAAAATACAAGACCCGGGCAACTACTCCAAAGCGGGCCTAGACAACTGCGATGTTCCAACGTTCAGACCGAGAAATCATGCAAACCACGAAATGGCCAATCCGCCAGGGCAGGATGAATTAAAAGATCCAAGAAGAGCCACGGCCCATGGATGCTGATTCTGAGGATCCGGACGAACCAGCCCGCTCCCCTAGGAGGGGGTGCTGGATCGCATGCCGCCGCCTAGCCGGGAGAAACCGAGGACCATCCGACCCCGGTTGCTCCCATATTTTTCCTCCCGTGGCAAGGATTCCCCTCAGAAAAGAGACGGGAACCCAAGCCAGCGAAAAGGGGGACGCCTGCGCATGCCACGGAGGTGTCCATACACCTCCCACCCTGCGTCTCCGAGCAGGAACCGCAGAAACCGCAACGGAAGCGCATATGTGCGCTCTCCGTATGATCTCTGCCCCCTCCATGTGCGCTCTCCATATGATCTCCGAGGCTCGTCCCCTAAAGATGAGCCGTTCTTCAGCTGCTCCCCGGTCGCCCCAGCTATCCGGCGGCAAGGAGCCCATGAAAGGAAAAGTCGATCCTCCCACTCGTAGCAACAGAGAAACGGGTGTGGTAAAAATTCCAATGAGAAAGAAGCTTCGGGGATAACCGGATGAGACCCCCTCTTTTCCCCTTTTTATAGGCAGGAAAGACTCGGGACGAGCCATCAGAGCTGAGAGTCCCGAGATTTAAACACCTGTCCCATGCCTCCATATGGCCCCTCAGGATAAACGCAGCGTCCCACTACGCGCCGAGCCCATCGCCTGAACCTGGACGTGTACGAAGATCCCCATCCGATCCCGAATCGCGTTCATTAAATGCCGGAAATCGCCCACTGACGCTTCGAAAACCGGCAGGCTCAGAAGATCGTCCTTTGAAAAAATACTGTCCAATGGTAGATGGTTGCGTGCGCGTCACGACGGGGTAACCTGCATGGGAAAGGAGCACCTTCCGGAAAGCTCTGATGCAGCTTTATACCCCCACTCTGCCGTATCGCCACTTATAGTAAGGTAAAAACCGAATTGCCTGCGGGACAGCAGACGCTGACAAGATGGCAGGGAGCACGAAAACCTATTTTATCCGTCGGCCCCAGCCGACCTATTTCATCCATCGGCCCCAGCCGACCCATTTTATCCGTCGGCCCCAGCCGACCTATTTTATTCGTCGGCCCCAGCCGACCCATTTTATCCGTCGGCCCCAGCCGACCTATTTTATCCGTCGGCCCCAGCCGACCTATTTTCGTCCATCGGCCCAGTCGACCTATTTTCGTCCATCGGCCCCAGCCGACCTATTTTCATCCGTCGGCCCCAGCCGACCCATTTTATCCGTTGGCCCCAGCCGACCCATTTTATCCGTCGGCCCCAGCCGACCTATTTTATCCGTCGGCCCCAGCCGACCTATTTTCGTCCGTCGGCCCAGCCGACCTATTCCTTCTGTCGGCCCACGCCGACCCATTTTCGTCCGTCGGCCCTAGCCGACCCATTTCGTATATCGGTCCTAACCGACCTAATTTGCCTTGGCTGACCAGCGTCGTTCGTCGGTCCAGACCGACCCATTTTTGTTTGTCGCTCCAGACCGGCCTATTTTATCGACCCGAGCCAATACGTTTCCCTGGTCTCGAATTAAGGATGGCCCGAGGATATCGACGAGCCATGGGTCGTTCACGGTTGAGGCAACACCAAACAGCGGCGAAGTCACGCAAGAAAGAGACTCAGATAAAAAACAGGAAATCCCTTTGCTATGAAACATCAAACAAATGTCTAAAAGGGCGGGATACAAGAGCGGCTCCTAAGAACCAGGAGCCTCACCGGCTTTGGGAATACCCTCGGTCGCATCTGCAGGAGCATGGCTAGATTCGCCCTTCTCTAATATTTCCGCCCCTTCCGTGACAGTTTGCGACCGTCCCTCGGAGGCTACGGCTTCGCTGGGACCGGGGGCGCCGCCAGGCTCGGCGTCCGAAGCATCAACATATTCATCTTCATCTTCTTCTGCGGACTCGCCGTCTTCAGAATCTTCGACGCTCAGAAAAGACAGGTCCCATTCCGGATGACTACTGAGTATCCTCTGCTTGCACTCTTCCATCCTGTGATGGAATGCGTCTACGCTCATGGCGTCTTGCCTCCCCTGAAGAATGGCGAACTGCGTGTTGGCCTCGACGGCCCGTTTCTCGGCCTCAGCCGCCTGGGCCTTCAGGATGGAGTTTTGCTCTTCAAGTTCGCTAGACCGTGTCTCGAGCTCCAAGCTCCTGCTGCGAGCAAACGCGAACGCACTTTGGAGAGCCTGAATCTCCGACCCCATCCTCGCCATCTGAGTAAGTCAAGGTCAATTGGCGTCGCAGGGAACCAAAAGAAAAATAAGGAGGGTAAAATAAGAGCGTACCTCCCCCTCTCGCCTGGCCAACCTTCCGGCCAGCTCCTCAGCCTCACTCCGGGCCCTTGTCCTGTCAGCGCCAACCAGCTCGACCCTCTCTTGCAGGGTACTGATCTTCAATCGTCCGGCGTCAATCTCCCCGTGAGCTTGCGATAACTCGCCGCTCACTCGAGTCATCATCCCTTGATGCCACCTCGCATTCTCCTTCAAATCGGCGATCTCGCCATCACGCCGCTTCAGTCTCTCCTCCACTTCGCCCAGCATTCTTGCTAGGCGCCTTCTTTCATCGTCAGCCTCTCTCCTCAACTGGCTCAAACTCTCGCCGTGTTCCCGCCGCATCGCCGCCACCTCCGCGGAGTGTTTCGATTCGATCCTGGCCAGCTCCCGGCATGCGTCGTCGTTCTTTGCCAGGAGTCCCTGCAACTCCTCCACCCTACGTCTCTGCTTGGACACCTCGTCCACAGCAGCCTGATGTGCCACCCTAGCCGCCCTCGAGTTCCTGTCCATCGTGTCCATGAGCTCTTCGAACTGCTCAGACACCTTCAGCCGCGACTGGAGCTCAACATTCTCCCTCCGGGCCTGGACACTAGCCCCCGTCGCCAAACTTAGGCGCCAGCAAATTGCCCGGGAAAGCAAAACACCCTACAAAGGCAAAAAGCTGAATAAGCGCCCACTACGGAGTCCATCGAAAACGTCTGACACGCTGAAAAAATGACTCACCTTCGAAGCATAGTCCCGGGTCATCTTCATCAAAGTCGTATTGTCTATGACGGGAAGGAGATGGATACCCTCAGCTACACCTTGCTGCCCGAACGTAGCATCTATCAACCCCGGTCAGCAAACTCGTCCCCGACGGATCTGCACCCGGATGCAGGACCGACCTTATCATGGCGGAGAACGCCTCATCGATGTTAACCCCGAGCTGCTGGGTTGACCGGCCCCGCCTGAGGGACCGGCCTGGACGATCCCCAGCTGAGAAGCCTTCAACCTCTCAGCCTCCTCCATCAGGGCCCTGGCTTGGGCCTCTTCGGATAGCTCGGCCAGCCCAAGCGCCAGCCTCCCCAAAATCTTCTTCGAAGGGGCCCCTATCGTGGGACCCCCACTTTGTTCCGCTCCCTCCACTGATGCATCTTTTCCAGTCGCCACTACCTGCGTCTCCTCCGCAGGCTCCCCCAGAGCCTCGGTCTGACCCGCCTCTTGACCCATCGAGGTCGGCCCGACCACACTACTGCCAGACTCCCCGACGGATAGGCCAAGCAGGGGCTCTCCCGAACTTCCTCCGCTGCGGCTGTCTCCTCCCCCTCTCCCGCTGGAGCCAGTGGCAATCCCACGGGGACAATGGACCCCTCTGCTACGGCCGCCTCCACTGGACCCGTCACAGGTTCCTCTTTCAAGGGGGACGTGGTCGGACGAGCCAGCGGAGCTTCATCCGAACTGTCTGAAATCTCCAACACGGGAGGTTCGGGCGCCACGACCGCCCTCCCCGGATCCTCCTTCGCCCCCGGCGCCTCTGTAGCGACTGCTCCAACGCCCGGCGGGCTCCTTGCGGATGTATGACCCCTCTTTTTGGGCCGACCACTGTCCGCACCACTACCTTCCCCGGGACGCTTCCCTCTCTTCCTCTTGGAGAGGCTCGACAATGCCAACCTTGTGGCTGCCAAACCGGAATTCACATATTCAGACCCAAGCGCAGTAATCGAGAAAAGTACGCAGCGCAAAAAGGAACTCACCTTGAGGATCCAGAGGGCTGAGCCCGGCTGCGAAGAGAGCCCCCTCCGATAACAGGTCATTAGCCGAAAATGTCTGTCCATTACGAAGGACATCCAGGTCCCTCTCCTCCTGCGCCGATAAGGCCGGATGCGTCTCCGCATCCCTCGCAACTTCCCCCCATCGCCGAGGAAATCGGAACCGATGTTCCCCTCCGCAATCACAAATCGGCTCTTCCACCCCTTGATGGAAGAGGGCTTATCCGCGATGACATTAAAAGATCTCCGAGGCCCGATAGAGGTCCACTCCGATTTCCTCCCAGGAGTCAAGTGGTAACAGGTGCGGAAAAGGGGGAGGGTTGCAGCAACTTGAATCTAGTGACACATCGAAATGAATCCAACGATGTTCCGCCAACTATTCGGAGCCACCATCGATGGACAGATGTTGTAGTGGGTCATGATCTCCTTCACCAAGGGATGGAGAGGAAAATGAAGACCCGCCTTGAAACTATCCTTATAGACAAAGACTCCAGACTCTAATCCCCGGTAACCCTATCTTCAAGTCCCGGCACCCGCAAAACTACATCCAGGGGCAGACCATACCTCTGGTGAATCCTCCCCAAATCCTCAGCAACAATTTCTGAGGCCACATCTTCAGGACTCATCGCCATCTCGATCGAGGGAAATCCTGGGCGAAAACGGTGAACGCTGGAGAGGATGAGAGGCCAATGCTCTTCTGAAAACATGGTAAGAAGACGCCGCGAACATGCACACATGTGCGTATATATATATATATATATATATATATATATATGCATATAGGGCAGCTATCACTTCGCTTCTCCGCCAAGGAACCGCCCTGGGGAGGCGGGACATCCCATTCGAGAAGTCCGGAATCGCCTCGACAAACCCCCATATCGATCGGGATTCACGGCACGGCACAATCTCAACTGTTGCTAGTGGAGGAGCCTTACCTCCGAAGGTACGATGGCCCTATTGCATTAATTAGGGCATCATTGCACGGGCTGCTTAGGCCAAGACGTCCCGTCCGGGGTGCACCACTTGAGCTTATACTCCCTACGCTCGAACTTACGCTTCGAACTAGGGAGTGGAGGGCATGTGTTGGGGGGTAAAATCGTCATTGCATTGATATCCATGCGAGGCGGCTAAGGCTGACCCCCTCCTGCCGTCTCCTTCCGGGCTTCCGTAGCTCAGCCTCTTCCGGGCTTCCATAGCTCGGCCTCTTCCGGGCTTCCGTAGCTCGGCCTCTTCCGGGTTTCCCTAGCTCGGCCTCCTTCCGGGCTTCCGTAGCTCGGCCTCTTCCGGGCTTCCGTAGCTCGGCCTCTTCCGGCTTCCCTAGCTCGGCCTCTTCCGGGCTTCCGTAGCTCGGCCTCTTCCGGGCTTCCTAGCTCGGCCTCCTTCCGGGCTTCCGTAGCTCGGCCTCTTCCGGGCTTCCCTAGCTCGGCCTCTTTCGGGCTTCCGTAGCTCGGCCTCTTCCGGGCTTCCCTAGCTCGGCCTCTTCCGGGCTTCCGTAGCTCGGCCTCTTCCGGGCTTCCCTAGCTCGGTCTGTTCCGGGCTTCCCTAGCTCGGCTTCTTCCGGGCTTCCGTAGCCTGCTGCTACCTAGCGATCCACGCCCCGACGTCTACCTTCGTGGAACCTGACGCGGGAGAGCTCAAAGCAGGGAATCATGTTAAGACGTGGCCTAAGACCTATCGTAATCGCCCCAGGTCTACTCACCCAGATTCCAAGACATCAAGGAGCTCTCTCAGCCGTCGATCCCCTAACAGACAAAGCGTGGATTCTAACGGCCCCACAATGGCTTGATTCTGTCTACCCCCATATCGTAACAACCTCAGAACCTTCCAGAAGATGCTCAAGTCCCCAGGTGATAGTCTATAAATATCAGATTGGCAGATTCCCTTAGGTACGCGACTCTTGATGCACAAAACTCTGGGAACCATTCCTCTCTTCCGGCAGCTCGTCGGCGCTCTGCTCCTCCTAGAGCTCCCGATTGGTCGCCCCCTGGAGAGGTCTTCCGGAGAGATCCATCTCCCCATTGTCTGGTTGATCGCCGATTCCTTCCTCACTGACTTGAGCGTCGGAGGGCCTTCCGCGGAGGACCACCCCCGGCGTCCCTCCGCGTGTGGGCTTCCTATTTTGCAGGTCCGCTGCACCCCTCTCCCTGGAAATCGACCGCGCCCGAGTCGGAGGACGGATCCCGGCGGCAACACACGGCATGTTACATCCTTAACAGAGCCCTAATTAGGCCAATTCTCAAGAAAACTTCCTATGAATTATGGAATAATAAAAAACCAAACATTAGTTATTTTCATGCATTTGGTTGTAAATGTTTTATTCATAATAATGGAAAAGGTAATCTTGAAAATTTGATGCAAAATCTGATGAAGGCATATTTTTAGGATACTCAACAACCAGTAAAACCTATAGAGTATTTAACAAGAAATCCCTAATAGTAGAAGAATCTATTCATGTAGTTTTTGACGAGTCTTTAGCATCAAGTTCAGAAAAGATTGATGATGAGGAAGATACAAATATACTAGAAAGATATATTGAAAAATTAAATATGGCTATTGCTTGCTTTCTTTCTATTTTTTGAGGTATTGTATTGCCTTTCTCTTCCAAATGGTGCATAATAGAGCGTGATGCAAAATAAACAAAAGGTTGATTCCTTGGTTGCCCTATTTGCATGTTTAAGGAACAAGAGAGAGCTTCCAAAACTACTACATAATATTCTCGAATATTGCACACAACCTAGGGCTTCCTATGTATAGCAAAAAATTAATACCTATTAACCACTGATTTTAAAAATTAATTTATAAATAATTTTGCTAAATAAAATTGATTGCTTATGTCCCTGATCTCTTGTGTTTAATTATTTCTATGTCCTAATATGGTCATGCATGTGGTATATGATGATTCTTATATTAGATTACACACTCTAAAATAACTTGGGGGTCTGGCAAATTAGGTAGCTTCAAATCAATCACATGCAAGACATCTTTTAATCTTGGCATGGTTTTTGTATTACATTCATTGGAGTCAAAGTAATGTGATGCATTGTGCCTTCAAGTCAAAGGGCCACTTGCAAGGTGTATGCATGAATATCATCCCAAATTCGATAGTGGTCTCCACATATAGATATCTAATATTAACTAATTCAGTGTTAAAGATAGCCTTATTTTAATATGAACTCACACCTAGATGGTTAATAGATACCATATACATGATAATAATTATATAGATGTGATGCCCAAATTCATCAATGTCTTTGAAAACTTTGTAATCTAAACAAATTATCCACTTGGATGGTCAAGTTGTGCTAGTAAACTCTTTTGTGACTCTTTAAGTTTGTTTGTGATGCATTTCATGACTTTGTGGGGGGAATAAACATGAATTATTATATTAACATCACAAATTTGCATGTAAAATGACTTTAGGATGCACGTTATTCGAAAACCTATAACCTTGTTAGGATTGGCTAGCTATTTTCTATACACTATATTAACGCATTCAAATACTTAATGTAATATATAATGTAGCAAAATGTGCCTTCCGAATATCATCTCATGGATGGCAATATGATGTAGAAAATGCATCTTTTGCACCATCAATAACAATAATCTTAATAGAAAGGGACAAGAAAAGATGTGTATTATGTTATTGTTTAAAAGAATTGGAGTTGGGGGGGGGATATCAAAACATGGAGTTGGATGTCATGAATAATAGACAGCAAAGAGTTATATATAACAGTACATGCGACTATCATATTATAAAAATGGATTGATGTAGTTGACTTTACGATGGATTTATGGTCCTATCTTGATAATAAATCTATTTGGGGAAACATAAAAGGTAATAAAATAAATAAATCCCTTTATGCATGAGGACTATATTCCAGCTATAAGTAATCATAGTTTGAATTATTGTAATTATATACTTGGAAGCTATTGTATTTGTAACCAAGCTTGTTAGCATATTACTAAGTCATTGATATATACATATGTATGTATATGTGTGTATATATATACATACATATGTATATTTGATGAAATAAAATTAGTAGTAAATGAATTATATATTTATATTGTAAACACTAGAAGAAGTAGTAGTTTATCAAAATTTTAAGAATTAATATATTTCTAGACTTATTCACGAAGAAAGCCCAACATACTTTAATTTCTCTTTCAACAATTATGATCACATGGGTTGCACATGTGAATCCAAATTAACCAAAAAAATCAAGGGCCAGAGTTCATTTTTGCCTTATTAATTATTGAGAAGGCTGTAACAATTTTTAATAGAAAGAGAATTACACAAAGAATGAAAAAAAGAAAGAGATTAAGGATATGTAGGTAAGCAAAACTATTAATAAGATGATTATGATAAAAAATAATTGAGCACATACATTGTTTTTTTTTTTTTTTTTTTGTGTGTGGAATGCTTTGTTTCATCGGATATTTAAAATATAAAGAGGCTATGGACCCGTCTACAATAAAACCATTATGGATATAAGGCAGCTGTGTTAAATTATTAGGGAAGTCTTTCCAACAAAGCTATTCCTTTGCATTTGATGAGCATGAAATAACCACCCATAAAAATAATTTCAAAAATTATCATCTCATGCATGTGTTTTTTATTTCCTAACGTCCCATTGCAATCAATCTTATAATAACCAATATCAATATTAAGTATGATTGGACTAAATAGAGCTAATCCAAATCATTTAATTCTATTTTATGATCATATCTTGACCATCACTTATCATGTGATCACATATTAAAATTAAAATAAATAAATAATATATATATATATATATATATATTGTAATTAGGGGTGTAATCGAGCCGCATCGAGTCGACATAGTGTCAAGTTCGAGCTTGATTCGACTCTAAAATTCGAAGCTTAAAACTTGATTCGAGCTCGATCAAGTTTCTTATTTAGAGATTGAACTCGAGCTCAACTTGAATTTTTATATAAAAATTTAAAAATAAATTTTAAATTAAAGTAAAATATGTTCTTAACTAAACATTTAAAAAAAGTTTAAGATTTACAAATATAATGATAGTATATATGACTAGAATAATATTATAAATATATATAATTATAAGGATAAAATAGTAAAATTATGTAAATTTAATTAAGCTTATAAACTTTTTTTTTTAAGGCAAGTATTTTAATACTTGATTCGATAATATACTAAAATAGCTTGAGCTCGACTTAATAAGCAAGCAAGTTAATTTTAAATATTTTTTTAATTAATTAAGGTACTTGCAGTCAATTACACCCTTAATTGTAACCATAAAAATGAAATGGATCCGTAGCTACGGGAAGAGGAGAAATCGAAAAGGCTTTACCGAGCGGAGAGAATTTCAAACAGGAGTAGGGCGGGGAGGCCGAAGAATCTTCTAAATAGTAAATTACTAAATTCTTACAACCCTCTGTATCCTCTCGCCTCCGGATTTTCCGACTTCCCTCTTTAAATCCTTGATTGCGCTGCGCATATGCATGACTGGCAATGCACCGCCAAAAACACCTCGTTCCTCTCTCCCTCTTGCCAAATAAAGAAAGAAAGAAAGAAAGAACGCGGCGAAGAACTTCTCGGTCCGCCGATCAGGTTCGTCTTTCGATCGATTTCTTGCATGTTGATAGGTTTCGATTCTTTCTTCAACTTCCCAAAAGATCGATAGATTTTGCCCCAGTTTTCTTACCTTAGTAACGATTTGGCGTCTCTTAGCAACTCCTCCTCGATAGTCAAAATTAATGTTGATGGCCTCTCATTTTTCCATCTCTTCGCCCTTGAATTTCTTTTCTTGCTTAATTTACAAAGAATCAATCCTGGATTCTTTGTCCGCTCTTACCGTTCTTTCTTCGACGCCTTCAGGGATGGATAGGAATCTGATCATGATGCTCCGCAAGGAGCTCGGAAACCTCGACAAGGATCCGGAGAGCCGCAGGGCTGCCATGGAGGCTTTAACGACTTATATCGAGGAAGTGGACTCGAGAACCGTCCCCCTATTTCTCGCCCTGGTCTCTGAAACCTTCAAGGAGCCCGACTCCTCCTCCTCCGTCGCAGCAGCAGAGTGCAGCAAGTTATACCTGTTGGAGGTTCTTGCGAGGGTCCACGGCCGCAGCATCGTGCTACAACATATCGACACCATGATCATGATCATCATAGAGACCATGCTCTCGAGCACAGCATCTTTCGCGCTCCTCCAGGCCTGCTCCAAAGTGGTTCCTGCAATCGCCCACCATGTAATCGATCCTTCCATGCCGGACGACGATAAGAAGAGGATCATTTCCGCGCTCTGCAAGCCGTTCTCTGATTGTTTGATGGGTCCGCAAGAGAGCGTCACCTCTGGGGCTGCGCTTTGCGTGAGGGCTCTCGTGGAGTCCGATAGCTGGCAGTTTGCATCGGATGAATTGGTGAATGAGGTCTGCCTCAAAGTTGCTGGGGCTCTTGGGGAGGAGCAGAAGACTCAGATGAATTCCCACATGGGCCTGGTGATGGCTCTGCTCAAGTGCAATGCTCTGATAGTGGATGCCTATGCGAGGTCTCTCGTCAGATCGGGCTTGCACATCTTGAACGCCGGAGCCGGTGTCGTCGATGAGAGAAGGCTCTCGTCGGCTATTCAGATGATAAATTTATTGATGAAGCGTGTCGACTCGAGGAGCATATTTTCAGAAATCACGAACATCGTCCATGCCCTGCGGAAATGCGAGAACGAGGATCGTAATGCGTATGTCAGAGGCGCAGCTTTCGAGGCATTACAGACTGCTAATAAGATGGTGGCGGCACAGCATGGATCAGGCTACCAAGTCTCTTCAAGCCCAATCATGATGGGTTCGAACGCTGCTGATCATGAGAGTAGCATCAACGGGAGTAGCTCATGGCCTCCCAGAGATCCTATAGACAAGAGGAGGGGTGCTGGCTCTCCTCGAGTTCCCTCCCCGGGGTCGCAGATTGTGGATGATCTTGTTCATTACGATGCTTTCGTCCATTCGCCATTCTCAATTGAGCGATCATCTTGCAACTTTGGTGTTGCGGATAACACATTGAGAGGCTCAGGTGGCGGCGGTGATGGTCCAGTAGTAACTCATTTCGAGCAGTATAGGAATGAAGGAGGGCTGAGAGAGAGACGCAAAGAAAGCTCAGAGACATTCTCCGAAATTGGCAAGTCCAGAACCACCAACCATATGAAAACAAGAGCCATTGCTCCCACTGCTCAGGTATGTGTGTCTTTAGTTTGCACATGCATCTCGCACATGTATCCTGACCTGAAAATGCTCATCTACAGCAACACATTTTGAGTATTGAATGGCACTGGAACCATGCATTCTCAACTCCTATGCATGTGCAATTTTCAGATAAAAATTTCTAACAATTTTATTCCTATCTTAAATACAATAATAGTATCCAAGAAACATGCATCCTACCTTCATGGGATATGTTATGGGCCCGGAATCTCCGGCCGTGGGACTTCTTGCAGGTTTGGCGGACGAAGGAGGAACCTGATACTTTCCTGGAGTGACGACTGACGCTCAAGAATACCAGCTCAAAGTGACCGCCAATGACTCTGTATTTTCATTTTGCTAGAAATATTTTCTTTCTTTCTTTCTTTCTTCTAAAAGCAAAAAAAAAAAAAAAAAAATGGTTTGGATAAATAGGAAATTCCGGAGACAAATGTTTCCAGTAGTCTTTATGTGGCTCCCACCTCAGTCTTTATTATGTCAAAGTAATTATCAGTAGTGCTGAGACCTCTCCTGTAATGTAAATTGCAGTGTGTAGCGAAAAACTTGCGTCAGAATCTATTTTCATTTCAAGCACTACTTTGAGATTGTTTTTCATGGATAATAGCTGGTTCTTGGTGTCTGGACATGCAAAGTGGAAACCCTGCAAGTTGATAGAAGAGAATTAATAATATATTACCGCTTGTGTTGGTCCTTTTTTCAGATATCCAGACTACATCTTACTGCTGATAAAGTAAAGGCAGATTCAGCTCCACAGAAGCTTCAAAGATATCATCAGAATTCTTCCAAGCCAAGGTTGGAAGACCTTGAGGGAGAATGCAGTAGGAGGTCAATGAGTCGAACATTACATGAGGTGCAGATGGCACTAGTTGGAAAGGATATTCCTCGGAATTTGAACTCTGAGGTTAGGAGAGAAAAGAATCATGAAGGCAGGAGAAATCAACAGCATATCCAGTATGCTGACTTTGTGATGGATAGCACTAATTCAGTCTCATCCGTTGGGGGCGATCATGCAGATAGCGCGGCAGGTTGCAAAGACGAGAATGGAATTCAAATACTGAGAAAAAGGAGTATAGGTTGTAATGCTGCTCTCGGTTTCTTTTGTTGCCTTTGCATAACTTTTCTTGCTGTCATCTTATCAGAGTGGTGGATTGATGATGATGAGTTCTCTTATGTAGTAGTTCCAACATAATGGCTAGCCCTTCTTGACCTTTTGTTTTGCTTTTGTTCTTTTGCCATTATCCTGTTATTGCATATAATGTTCAGCTTTTTAAAATTTTTGTGTGACAATTATGTACTTTGACTGGCTGCGTACATGATGTGCTCTTGCGATAAATTAATAGAGGTGGACTGACTAGAACGAGCACGCAGTCCTTTATATATGTTAGGTCTCTAAAGAATCAGAGATATTCGTGTATGGCTGCTGTTTGGAGTTTCCTTAAATGTATACGTCGTTAAAATTCTCCTGTGGCACGGCAGGTAGCATTGTCTTGCTGCTGCTACTGCTGCTGCAAAGAGAAGACACAAGGTGAAGCTGGTTCATAACTTTAAAATGTGCTTCATCTAGGTTTTCTTCATTTTTTAGAGTAGTTATCTTGATGAAGGTGGTTGCTTTTTTTTCCAGAAGTTATATTGTACTAATTCAAAATCTCCTTGGAAGAGTGCTGTGCATGATCTAAGTTTATGCATTGTGACCTTCTTTATTCAAGCACCAATTTAATCTCATTACAGTGCAATCATAGCCATTCTGTTGATAACTATTGCTCTGTCAGATGGATAACTAGTGCCTGCTGATGCCAGGAACGGATTTTGGGACTACAGGTGCATTGAGGTCAAGTGTCCTTCGGATAAAAATGGATCAGCTCAATTTGATGCGGGACACCCATGGCAGACAATATCAATTGGCTAGCAGCAAAACTTTTTGGCCTTGAATCGGTTAAAAAATAAAAAAAAGAAAATAGAAAGAAATAGAAGAAAGAAAGAAGAAAAAGAAAGAAAAGAATGGGAACAAAAAAAAGAAAGAAAGTCAAAGAAATACAGAAAAGTATACAATGAAAAGAAGAAAAGCAAGGGAGGATGTTTTGCTGACAACATTAATTCTTTTAACAGATAAATGAGTATAATAAAGAAAACATGATAAATGTTGCATCAGCAAACAACAAATTTAGCTATCGGCTTTAATTAGTGCGTATAAAATTTTGAAGGGAATTTATAACAGATCTAAGTCTTTAGCTGTTTAACCTCATGTGCATTCAGTATAAAATGCTGGTAAAAGATCTCTTTATGGCGTTTTTATTTAAGGGTTGATAATCTGTGAGTCGGGTTAGTAAATTAGTGACAAATAATCCTAAATATCAATTAAATGTGGTTGTTATAGTGCATCATAGTTCATAGTGGTGTTGGAGTCGGAAACGCTTGGATGGCATGTTTAATAAACGTATTGCTCGTCCGCTAGCATTTCTCGCCTCCATGCATGCTTCCTCCGAAGATTAAGGACAGAGCTCTAGCTAGTTGCTCCTCTTTTGCCTCCTCGTGATCACAGGCCAATCCTTTGTACCGTGGACGCATTTTTTACCTCTGCCGTTGAGACGCCTCCACCAATTCAAATCCCTTCAACTTTTATGAACCATCCCTTTAAAATCTTGGCTCATGCCGTTAATCTAGCGACACCGTCAAGTCCGCCATCGTTACCTCTTGATGATAGGTGTTGCCGCCGGGATCCGTCCTCCGACTCGGGCGCGGTCGATCTCCAGGAAGAGGGGGGTGCGGCGGACCTGCAAAAGAAGTCCACACGCGGAGGGACGCTGGGGTTGGTCCTCCGCGGAAGACCCTCCGACGCTCAAGTCAGTGGGGAAGGAATCGGCGATCAACCAGATAATGAGGAGGTGGATCTCTCCGGGAGGCCTCTCCGGGGGGTGGCCAATCGGAGGCTCCAAAAAGGGGAGGAGGTGAGCGAGAGATAGAGGTGTGTGCACAGAGCTGCGTGCGTCCAGGGGCGCGTACCTGAGGGAATCTGCCAATCCGATATTTATAGACTGTCACCTGGGGGACTTGAACATCTTCTGGAGGGTTCTGAGGTTGTTACGATACGGGGGTAGACAGAATCAGGCCGTCGTGGGGTCGTTAGAATCCACGCCTTATCTGTTAAGGGATCGACGGCTGGGAGAGCCCTTTGATGTCTTGGGATCTGGGCGAGTAGGCTTGAGGCGGTTACAATAGGTCTTAGGCCACGTCTCAACATGATTCCCTGCTCAGGGAGCGGCTCGGGTAGACTTGAGCTTTCCCGCGTCAGGTTCCGCGGAGGTAGACGTCGGGGCATGGATCGTTGGGTATAAGCGAGCTACGAAAGCCCGGAGGAGGCCGAGCTAGGAAGCCCGGAGGAGGCCGAGCTAGGGAAGCCCGGAGGAGACCGAGCTAGGAAAGCCCGGAGGAGGCCGAGCTACGGAAGCCCGGAGGAGGCCGAGCTAGGGAAGCCCGGAGGAGGCCGAGCTACGGAAGCCCGGAGGAGGCCGAGCTACGAAGGCCCGGGGAGGCCGGGCTAGGGAAGCCCGGAGGAGGCCGAGCTACGGAAGCCCGGAGGAGGCCGAGCTAGGGAAGCCCGGAGGAGGCCGGGCTAGGAAGCCCGGAGGAGGCCGAGCTACGAAGGCCCGGGGGAGGCCGGGCTAGGGAAGCCCGGAGGAGGCCGAGCTACGGAAGCCCGGAGGAGGCCGAGCTAGGGAAGCCCGGAGGAGGCCGAGCTACGGAAGGCAGCGGGAGGAGGTCAGCCTTAGCCGCCTCGCACGGATATCAATGCGATGATGATTTTACCCCCCAACACATGCCCTCCACTCCCTAGTTCGAAGCGTAGGTTCGGGCGTAGGGAGTATAAGCTCAAGTGGCGCGCTCTGGATGGGACGTTTCGGCTTAAACAATCCAGGCAATGATGCCCTAATTAATGCGATGGGGCCATTGTACCTTCGGGAGTAAGGTTCCTCCACTATCGACGGTTGAGATTGCGTAACACCTCGAATTTCGATCGATCGGGTGTTTGTCGAGGTGGTTCCGGACGCTTTGAATGAGACGCCCCGCTCCCCAGGGCGGTTCCTTAGCGGAGAAGCGAAGTGACGGCCGTCCCCACACATATATATATAGGCGTATTGTGCATGCGCGCTTGGCGTTTTCTCGTTTTGCCTCCAAGTGGGTTTTGGTCTTTCATCTTCTCCGACGCTCATTGCTTTCATCTGATACTTCTTTCAATGGCGATGAGCCCTGACGACGTGGCCTCAGAGATCGTCGCTGAGGATCTGGGGAGGATTCATCAGAGGTATGGTCTGCCCATGGATGTGGTTTTGCGGGTGCCGGGACTTGAAGATAGGGTTACCCGGGACTTGGAGTCTGGAGTATTCGTCTATGAGGACAGTTTTAAGGCGGGTCTTCGTTTCCCTCTCCATCCCTTGGTGAAGGAGATCATGACCCACTACAACATCTGTCCATCGATGGTGGCCCCAAACAGTTGGCGGAACATCATCGGATTCATCTCGATGTGTCACCAGATCCAAATCGTTGCGACTCTCCCCCTTTTTCGCACCTGTTATCACCTAACTCCCGGGCGGAAATCGGAGTGGACCTCCATCGGGCCCCGGAGGTCTTTTAATGTCATTGCGGATAAGCCCTCTTCCATCAAGGGGTGGAAGAGTCGATTCGTGATTGCGGAGGGGAACATCGGTTCCGATTTCCCTCGACGATGGGGGGAAGTTGCGAGGGATGCGGAGACGCATCCGGCCTTATCGGCGCAGGAGGAGAGGGACCTGGATGTCCTTCGCAATGGACAGACGTTTTTGGCTAACGACCTGTTATCGGAGGAGCTCTCTTTGCAGCCGGGCTCAGCCCTTTGGATCCTCAAGGTGGGTTTCTTTTTGCGTTGTGTATTTTTTCCCGATTACCGCGTGTGGGTTTAAACGTGTGAGCTCCGGTTTGACAGCCACGAGGTTGGCGTTGTCGAGTCTCTCCAAGAGGAAGAGAGGGAAGCGTCCTGGGGAAGGTAGTGGAGCGGACAGCGGCCGACCCAAAAAGAGGGGCCACACATCTGCAAAGAGCCCGCCGGACGCTGCAGCAGCCGCTACAGAGGCAGCCGCTACAGGGGCGCCTGGGGCGAAGGAGGATACGGGGAGGGCGGCCGTAGCGCCCGAACCTCTTGTCTTGGAGATTTCAGATAGTTCGGATGAGGCTCCGCTGGCTCATCCGATCGCGCCTCCCTTGAAGGAGGAACTCGTGACGTATCCAGTGGAGGCGGCCGCAGCGGAGGGGTCCATCGCCCCCGTGGAGTCGCCACTGGCTCCAGCGGGAGAGGGGGAGAAGACAGCCGCAGCGGAAGAAGTCCGGGAGGGGCCCCTGCTTGGCCTATCCGCTGGGGAATCTGGCAGCAGTGAGGTTGGGCCGTCCTCGATGGGTCAAGAGGCGGTTCAGACTGAGACCTCGGGGGAGCCCGCGGAGGGGCCGCAGGTGGTGGCTACTGGAGAGGGCGCACCGGTGGAGGGAGCGCAACAAAGTGGGGGTCCCACGATCGGGGCCCCTTCGAGGAAGATTTTGGGGAGATTAGCGCTTGGGCTGGCCGAGCTATCTGAAGAGGCTCAAGCCAGGGCTCTGACGGAAGAGGCTGGGAGGCTGCAGGCCACTCAGCTGGGGATCGTCCAGGCCGGTCCCTCAGGCGGGGTCGGTCAACCCAGTGGCTCGGAGGCTAGCATTGACGAGGCGTTTTCCGCCATGATAAGGTCGGTCCTGCATCCGGGTGCGGGTCCATCGACGGACGAGTTTGTTGACCGGGGGTTGATAGATGCTGCGTTCGGGCAGCAAGGTGCAGCTGAGGGTATTCATCTCCTCCCCGCCATAGATAATACGACTTTGATAAAGATGACCCGGGACTATGCTTCGAAGGTGAGTCATTTTCCCAGCATGTCGATGTTACCCGATGGACTCCATTGTGGGCGCTTACTCAATCTTTGCCTTGGCAGGGGGTTTTGCTTTCTCGGGCAATTTGCTGGCGCTTGAGTCTGGCGTCAGGGGCCAGCGTCCAGGCCCGGAGGGAGAATGTCGAGCTCCAGTCGCGGCTGAAGGCGTCTGAGCAATTCGGAGAGCTCATGGATACGATGGATAGGAGCTCGAGGGCGGCAAGGGCGGCACACCAAGTTGCCGTGGACGAGGTGTCCAAGCTGAAGCATAGGGTGGAGGAGTTACAGGGACTCCTGGCGAAGAGTGATGACGCATGCCGGGAGCTGGCTAAGATCAAATCAAAACACTCCGCGGAGATGGTGGCGATGCGGCGGGACCACGGCGAGAGTCTGGGCCGGTTGAGGAGAGAGGCCGACGATGAAAGAAAACGCCTGACGAGAATGTTAGGCGAGGTGGAGGAGAAACTGAAGAGGCGTGATGACGAAATCGCCGAATTGAAGGAGAACGCGAGGTGGCAACAAGGAATAATAAATCGAGTGAATGGCGAGTTATTGCAGGCTCGCGGGGAGATTGAAGCCGGACGATCGAAAATCAATACCCTACAAGAGAGGGTGGAGTTGGTCGGCGCTGACAGGACGAGGGCCCGGAGCGAGGCTGAGGAGCTGGCCGGAAGGTTGGCCAGGCGAGAGGGGGAGGTATGCTCTTATTTCACCCTCTTTGTTTTTCTGTTGGTTCCCTGTGATGCCGATTGTCCTTGACTTTTCCAGATGGCAAGGATGGGGTCGGAGATTCAGGCTCTTCAAAGTGCGTTCGCGTCTGCCCGCAGCAGGAGCTCGGAGCTTGAGATACGGTCTAGCGAGCTCGAGGGGCAAAACGCCATCCTGAAGGCCCAGGCCGCTGAGGCCGAGAAACGGGCCGCCGAGGCCGAGAAACGGGCCGCCGAGGCCAACACGCAGTTCGCCATTCTTCAAGGGAGGCAAGACGCTATGAGTGTATCCGAATTCCGTCACGGGATGGAAGAATGTAAGCAAAGGATACTCAGCGAGCACCCGGAGTGGGATCTTTCTTTTCTGAGCGTCGAGGATTCCGAAGACGGCGAGTCAGAAGAAGAAGAAGATGAAGATGAGCGCGTCGATATTTCCGACGCCGAGCTCGGCGGCGCCCCTGGTCCCAGCGAAGTCGTAGCCTCCGAGGGACAGTCGCAAATCGTTGCAGAGGGGGTGAAAACATTAGAGAAGGGCGAGCCTAGCCGTGCACCTGCAGACGTGGCTGAGGGTACTCCCCAAGCCGGTGGGGCTCCTGGCTCTTAGGGGCCGCTCCTGTATTTTCCCCTTTTAAACATTTGACATTTTGCAGCAAAGGGATTTCCTGTTTTTATCTAAATGTTTTTCTCGCATGACTTTGCTGTTGTCTAGTGTTGCCTCGATCGTGAACGACCCATGGCTCGTCAATATCCTTGGGCCATCCTTAATTTGAGACCAGGAAAATGCATTGGCTCGGGTCGATCGGTAAAATGGACTGGTCTGGACCGACGAACAAGGTCGGTCGGTTGAGACAAGCTAGATCGGCTAGGACCGATATATGGGATGGGTCGGCTGGGGCCGCCGAATGAAGTAGGTCGGCTGGGCCCGACGGACAAAGATGGGTCGGCAGGGGCCGACGGATGAGGTAGGTCGGCTGGGGCCGACGGACAAAGATGGGTCGGCAGGGGCCGACGGATGAGGTAGGTCGGCTGGGGCCGACGGACAAAATAGGTCGGCAGGGGCCGATGAATGAAGTAGGTCGCTGGGGCCGACGGGCAAAGATGGGTCGGCTGGGGCCGACGGATGAGGTAGGTCGGCTGGGGCCGACGGATGAAGTAGGTTTCTGCACTCCCTGCCATCCTGCCAGCGTTCTGCCATCCCGCAGGCAATTCGGTTTTTCTTTACTATAAGTGGGGATACGGCAGAGTGGGGGGATAAAGCTGTACCAGAGCTTTCCGGAAGGTGCTCCTTTCCCATGCAGGTCATCTCGTCGCGACGCGTACACAACCATCCACCATTGGACGGTACCTTCTCAGAGGGCGATTTTCTGAGCTCGCCGATTTCCGAAGCGTCAGCGGACGATTTTCTGCATTTAATGACTGCGATCCGGGATCAGGAAAGGATCTCCGTACGCGTCCTGGTTCGGGCGGTGAGTTCGGCGCGCAGTGGGATGCTGCGCTTATCGTAAGAGGCCATGTGGAGACGTGGGACAGGTGTTTGAATCTCGGGACTCACAGCCTGGGTGGCTTTTCCTGGTCCATTTCCGCCTATAAAAGGGGAAAGAGGGGTCTCATCTGGCTATCCCCAAAGTTTCTTTCTCGCTGGAATTTTTATTATTCTCATTTCTCTGTTGCTACGAGTGGAAGGATCGACCCTTCTTTTCATGGGCTCCTTGCCGCCGGATAGCTGGGGCGACCGGGGAGCAGCTGAAGGATGGCTCATCCTTAGGGGACGAGTCTCGGAGATCATATGGAGAGCGCACATGGAGGGGGCAGAGATCATACGGAGAGCGCACATATGCGCTTCCGTTGTGATCTGCGGCTCCTGCTGCGGGGGATGCGGGTCAGGAGGTGTATGGACACCTCCGTAGCACGCGCAGGCCCTCCCCTTTCGCTGGCTTAGGTTCCCGCGTCTTCTCTGAGGGGAATCCTTGCCACGGGAGGGACAATATGGGAGCAACCGGGTTCGGATGGTCCCCGGTTCCCTCGAGTGGGCGGTGGCCCGCGATCCAGCACTCCCTTCTAGGGGAGTGGATTGGGCCTTTGGGATCCTCAGAATCAGCATCCGCGGGCCATGCCTCAGTTGGATTTTTTAATTCATCCTGCCCAAGCGGACTTGGCCGTTTCTTGGTTTGCATGGTTTCTCGATCCGGATGTTGGAACATCGTAGTTGTCTAGGCCTGCTTTGGAGCAGTTGCCGAGTCTTGTATTTTGCCTTTATTTTATGCATTTCAATGCTTTTGTAACGCCTATGAGGCATTTGTAATTGATCATGATGGGCAATAAAGAGAGTTATATGTTGTTTCTCAATCTGCTTTTCTTGTGCCGATCTCATTGCTATTTGTCGTTTGTGGGCATAAGTGTCCCGCTCGTCCTTAGACGAGGATCCCATGATGCCCGAACTAATTGAGGTCCGTATGCGGCGGTGCAAGATAGTTCGGCGAAATACACTCCTTGCTTAGGTCGGGAGTCTGGTATTTTGTGCTCCGCTTTTATCGGAGCCGGAGTATCGTGGTCGGCTTTGGCCGAAGTTCGGGGAGCCTGCAACCCTTTTTGTCCATGGTTTAAGGATTTAGTCCCTCGAGATAGTTGAGTTTCGGGGAACGTCTTACTTGGCTCTGCCAAGGTTTGAAGAATTTTGTAGCTCGGCCCTGCCGAGGTTCGAAGAATTGATAGCTCGGCCCTGCCGAGGTTCGGAGAACTGATAGCTCGGCCCTGCCGAGGTTCGGAGAACTGATAGCTCGGCCCTGCCGAGGTTCGGAGAGGCTCGGAGGGGGCGAATCAGTCGCCGAGCGGAACGGTCGGCGTGTTTGCTATGCTTTTACTGGCGATGCTCTTTTCGAGGGGACAGATCGTCGATCGGGCGTCGGACTCTGTTCCCACGCGTTTTTCGAGAAAGGGGGCGGTTTTAAGAGGCTTGGGGAAGCGTCGAAAGCATTTATTGCAGGAGGCGGCAGATCGGGAAGATGCTCTGTTTGCATTTCCGATCTGCCTCGGGATAGGGCGCGACTTTTCGGATTCCGTACGCATTAGAACGGCGACACATGGCAAATTTTTACGGGTCGGCGTCCGCGGTACGGCTGAACTGGATACCCTCCTAGCGGGTATAAATATGGCCGAGGGGACTGGATCTGGCCACCTTTCGGTCTGAGCTTAAAAGAAAATGGATTCTCCGGCGCGGTCCTCAACCGACTCGCGCTCTTCGGTTAACAACCCGTCAGATTCGGAGGAGAGAGCGATCTCCGTGACTGTTGACGGGCTGGCCCTTGCGTCAAGCCTCGCAACCAATGAGCGGCTCGCCAGGACCGCTGAAGAGTTCCTGGATATTTCGGTTCGGGAGGCGGAGGCCTCACGTTTGGTAATGGGTCGGCAGGAGGAGGAGATCCGGCTGCTTCGTCAGCAGGTGGCCGACCTGACCGCTCTTCTGGAGAGGTTGTTGGGTTCTGGGGGCAAGTGACCCCAGGGCTTCTGCCTGCCCTTGCTTTGTTTTCCCGCAGTTTCTTTGTAACCCCCCCCCCTTTATGAATGAAAAATGGTCCTTGTCTATCGGCGGAGTTCTTTTCTTTCAAGAGTTTACGGCCTTCACCCGTATGTCGAACCAGGGGGGGGCGTGCCCTTGTTCGTTTTTGCGTGCTAATGTAGGCTCTTTGAACGATGGGCTATAGGGGCGTTACCCGAAGGATCCCCAATGGTTAGAGAGGGAATTTGCCTAACTCTTCCCGGGACCTTCGGTCAGTTACGCGAGGCTTGATGGCCTTGAGAGTAGATTTGCCAACGGCGGCTTTTTCTCGCGCGTCAATGGTTTTTTACTCAACGTGCTCGTCTCAAACCGGACGAAGTTCTTCGGGTACTATTGGGGCCGTTCGGCTTTGGTCGAGGCCCATGGTTCCAGACCCTTTTGCCGGGGTTTTTAGCCCGAGTGGTTTTTACCTGGCCTTGCCATGGCTCGGTGAAACATTTCTTGGTCCCGCCAAGGTTCGGAGACTTGTTGCTCGGCCCTGCCGAGGTTCGGAGAAATTTTACTTGGCCCTGCCAAGGTTCGGAGATTTGTTGCTCGGCCCTGCCGAGGTTCGGAGAATTTTTTACTTGGCCCTGCCAAGGTTCGGAGATTTGTTGCTCGGCCCTGCCGAGGTTCGGAGAATTGTTTTACTTGGCCCTGCCAAGGTTCGGAGATTTGTTGCTCGGCCCTGCCGAGGTTCGGAGAAATGTTTTACTTGGCCCTGCCAAGGTTCGGAGATTTGTTGCTCGGCCCTGCCGAGGTTCGGAGAAGTTTTACTTGGCCCTGCCAAGGTTCGGAGATTTGTTGCTCGGCCCTGCCGAGGTTCGGAGAAATTTTTACTTGGCCCTGCCAAGGTTCGGAGATTTGTTGCTCGGCCCTGCCGAGGTTCGGAGAAGGTTCGGAGAAATATTTTACTTGGCCCTGCCAAGGTTCGGAGATTTGTTGCTCGGCCCTGCCGAGGTTCGGAGAAATGTTTTACTTGGCCCTGCCAAGGTTCGGAGATTTGTTGCTTCGGCTTGGCCTGCCAAGAGGTTCGGAGAAATTTGTTTTACTTGGCCCTGCCAAGGTTCGGAGATTTGTTGCTCGGCCCTGCCGAGGTTCGGAGAAGTTTTACTTGGCCCTGCCAAGGTTCGGAGATTTGTTGCTCGGCCCTGCCGAGGTTCGGCTTGGCCCTGCCAAGGTTCGGAGATTTGTTGCTCGGCCCTGCCGAGGTTCGGAGAAATTTTTACTTGGCCCTGCCAAGGTTCGGAGATTTGTTGCTCGGCCCTGCCGAGGTTCGGAGAGTTTTACTTGGCCCTGCCAAGGTTCGGAGATTTGTTGCTCGGCCCTGCCGAGGTTCGGAGAAATATTTTACTTGGCCCTGCCAAGGTTCGGAGATTTGTTGCTCGGCCCTGCTTGGCCCTGCCAAGGTTCGGAGAAGATTTTTACTTGGCCCTGCCAAGGTTCGGAGATTTGTTGCTCGGCCCTGCCGAGGTTCGGAGAAGTTTTACTTGGCCCTGCCAAGGTTCGGAGATTTGTTGCTTTCGGAGATTTGGCCCTGCCAAGGTTCGGAGATTTGTTGCTCGGCCCTGCCGAGGTTCGGAGAAATTTTTACTTGGCCCTGCCAAGGTTCGGAGATTTGTTGCTCGGCCCTGCCGAGGTTCGGAGAAATTTTTACTTGGCCCTGCCAAGGTTCGGAGATTTGTTGCTCGGCCCTGCCGAGGTTCGGAGACTTGGCCCTGCCAAGGTTCGGAGATTTGTGCCAAGGTTCGGAGATTTGTTGCTCGGCCCTGCCGAGGTTCGGAGAAATTTTTACTTGGCCCTGCCAAGGTTCGGAGATTTGTTGCTCGGCCCTGCCGAGGTTCGGAGAAATTTTTACTTGGCCCTGCCAAGGTTCGGAGATTTGTTGCTCGGCCCTGCCGAGGTTCGGAGAAATTTTTACTTGGCCCTGCCAAGGTTCGGAGATTTGTTGCTCGGCCCTGCCGAGGTTCGGACTTGGCCCTGCCAAGGTTCGGAGATTCCTGTTCAAGCAGATAACTCGGTTGTGCCGAGGATTGATAAGCAGCATCTATTTCCATTTACGATTTATGGCAATATGGTATATAACCGATTCACACAATAAGTTGTGGGAAAATAGACAACTGGCGGGGCGTAAAGGACATACCCTATTGATAGTATTTGCGGAGGTTGTCCGAGTTCCACGTTCGGGGGACGGATTTCCCTCGAGGTCCTGCAGCTTGTAGGTTCCTGGCCCAATGACCTCCGTGACTTGGTACGGGCCTTCCCAGTTCGGCGCCAGCTTTCCTTGCTCCAGCGGTTTGGATACAGAAGCTTTCCGGAGGACAAGGTCGCCAGGTAGGAAGTCTTCCCCTTGACTCTGGAGGCATGGTACCGAGCCACCCTCTGTTGATAGGCGGCCGTCCTGATTCGGGCCTTCTCTCTGACTTCCTCCACCAAGTCGAGGTTGGTGCGGAGTTGCTCGTTGCTGGCTTCTTCCGAGTAACTCTCCACCCGCAAAGATGGGAGGCCCACTTCCACAGGGATGACGGCCTCCGTACCAAAAGCCATTCGGAATGGAGTCTCGCCCGTCGGGATTCTCGGAGTGGTGCGATAGGCCCACAAGACATGGTGCAGCTCATCCGCCCACCTGCCTTGGGCTCTAGAGAGGCGAGCTTTGATTCCTTGGAGGAGAGTCCTGTTGGTTACCTCGGCCGCTCCGTTGGCTTGTGGGTGCCCGACCGAAGTAAGGTGGTGACGAATTCCATGCTCTTCGCAGAATTGGCGGAATTTGGAATTGTCGAACTGCTTGCCGTTATCGGTGATTATGGTGTGGGGGAGGCCGAACCGGCAGATGATGGACCTCCACACAAAGTCTCTGGCCCGGGCTTCGGTGATTTGGGCAACTGCTTCCGCTTCAACCCATTTGGTGAAGTAGTCAATGGCGACAAATAAGAATTTTCGCTGTCCTGTCGCCAACGGGAATGGGCCGAGGATGTCCATCCCCCACTTGGCAAAGGGCCAGGCGGAGGATATGGAAACTAGCTCGGCGGAGGGGAGCCTCTGGATGCTCGAATGTCTCTGGCAGGCGTCACAGGCTCGGACTAGATCGTCCGCATCTTTCTGCATGGTCGGCCAATAATAGCCTTGCCGTAGCACCTTGTGGCATAGGGACCGGCCTCCCAGATGGTTGCCGCAGATCCCTTCATGTACCTCCCGTAGAGCATAGTCCGCCTCGGATGGGCGGAGGCATCTGAGCAGCGGCATAGAAAAAGACCGCTTGTAAAGCTGGCTGTCAATCAATACATAGTGGGTCGCCTGCAGCTTCAATTTCCTGGCCTCTCTTCGGTCGGATGGGAGCGACCCTTCTTTAGATAGCTGAGGATAGGGTCGAACCAGGATGGTTCGGTCTCGATTTGCATCACCCGGTCGGCTTCCATGATACTCGGCTTCTCCAGAGTCTCCAGATGGAATTTTTGTTCAGCATCCATCGTCTCCGTGGTTGCCAATCGGGAGAGTAGGTCGGCACGGGCGTTTTCCGATCTAGGAATTTGAATAATTTCAAACTCTGAAAAGTGAGGGAAGTAGGCCGCGCACCTCTTGGAGATATCGGACCATATTGGGTTCTCGGGCTTCAAACTCCCCTCGCACATGGCCGGCCACCAGCTGAGAGTCGGTGAAGGCGCTAAGCTTTTCCACCTTCAGGTTGCGGGCGATCCGGAGACCGGCTAACAGGGCCTCGTACTCGGCTTCGTTGTTGGAAGCCGGGAAGGAGAATCGGACGCCATATTCGAAGATCATTCCCTCTGGGCTGGTGAGACTAGACCCGCACCGGAGTGATGGGCGTTGGACGACCCATCGACGTGAAGGAGCCACCGAGCTTCAGGCTTTGGTCCTTCGGGATTTTTGGGGTAGAGCCGTCTTCTGGGATGGTACACTCGAGGAGGAAATCGGCCAGCACTTGGGCTTTGATGGCCGGGCGAGGTTGAAAATGTATGTCATGCTCGCTTAGTTCGACGGCCCATTTGGTCATCCTCCCCGATGTTTCTGGACGGTGGACCACCGCCTTGATGGGTTGATCGGTGAGGACCGTCACTGAATGTGCTTGAAAATAAGGCCGTAGCTTCCGGACCGAGGTGATCAAAGCCAGCACTATTTCTCATCCTGGTGTACCTCGTCTCCGCATCGCGGAGCAGCCTACTCACATAGTAGATCGGCCTCTGGATTTTGCTTTCTTCTTTGACTAGCACCGAGCAAACTGCTCCCTCGAAACGGCCAGGTACAGAAATAGAGTCTCCCCTGGGATCGGACTACTGAGAAGTGGAGGCGAGCCGAGGTACTTCTTGAGATCTTGAAATGATTTCTGGCACTCAGGAGTCCACTGGAAATTTTTGGCCGATCGGAGAGTTTTGAAGAAGGGGAGGCATCTCTCGGCTGACCGAGCCACGAAGCGGTTAAGGGCCGCTATCCTCCCGGTTAGGCGCTGGACCTCCTTAATAGACGCTGGGGGCGCCATTTGTTGGAGAGCTTGAATCTTCTGAGGGTTAGCCTCATACCCGCTGGGAGACCATGAAGCCGAGGAACTTCCCGGAATTGACGCCGAAGGCGCACTTGGTTGGGTTGAGCTTCATTCCATATTTGCGCAGCGTGGCAAAGCTCTCCGCGAGGTCCTCAACATGCCGCAGCGCTTCCTTGCTTTTGACCAGCATATCATCCACATACACCTCCATGTTCCGGCCGATTTGCTCCTTGAACACCTTGTTGACCAGCCGCTGGTAGGTCGCTCCTGCATTTTTAAGACCGAAAGGCATAACTCGGTAACAGTAGGTACCTCGGTCGGTTATGAAGGCGGTCTTTTCTTCATCTTCGGGGGCCATCCGGATCTGATTGTAGCCCGAATAGGCATCCATGAATGACAGCATTTGGTGGCCTGAGGTGGCGTCCACGAGCTGGTCGATCCGAGGGAGGGGGAAGCTGTCCTTCGGGCATGCCTTGTTGAGGTCGGTGAAGTCGATGCAGATCCTCCATTTGCCATTCGACTTTTTCACCATGACGACATTTGACAACCAACTTGGGTAATTCACCTCTCGGACAAAATTGGCTTTGATGAGTTTGTCGACCTCCTCTTCAATGGCTTTTTGCCGTTCTGGGGCGAAGCTTCTCTTCTTCTGCTTAACGGGCCTGTGCATCTCGTCCACATTGAGACGATGGACGAGGACTCGGGGTAATCCCTGGCATGTCGGAGGCGGTCCAGGCGAAGATGTCCGCATTGCTTTGGAGGAATCTGATCAGCTCGCGACGAGGCTCTCCTTCGAGTAGCGACCCGATCCTTATGGTTCGGTCGGGCCGAGCTTCGTCCAGCGGTACTTCTTCCAGCTCTTCCACCGGTTCTCCCCGTTGTTCGGCGAAATCTTCGCGAGCGTCTAGCCCGTCAACCTCGGGAATTCTGGACTGAAGGCTCGTGACAAACATTGCCGAGCCATGGCCTGACTTCCCCGAACCACTCCAACTCCTTGCTCGGTGGGGAACTTCATAGACAGATGCGGGATAGAGACAACCGCCTTAAGAGACATCAACCCGGGCCTGCCGAATATGGCGTTGTATGGGGACCTGAGGTCGGTCACTAGGAAGTCGGTCTGTACAACGGTTACAAAGGGCCAGGTTCCTGCGCGGACCGTCAGGGTGACGATTCCTTCTGGGATGATGACGTCGCCGGTGAATCCCATCAGGGTGGAATCCACGGCTCGAAGGTTTTCCATGAGCAATTTCATCCTGGCAAACACACCGAGGTACAAAACGTTTACCGAGCTTCCACTATCGACCAGGATTCGGCTTACATCATAATTGTTCAAGTTAAGGGATACAACAAGTGCGTCATCATGGGGAAGCTGTATCCCAAGAAGATCATCATCAGAAAAGGAAAGCTCGCCCGTGCGCGCCTTCTTTGGCACCGGTGCATCACCATTGCCCCTGGAGCTCGATCCGCCGGCCTCTTCAATCATGTTGATACGGCCAACCACGGGCGGATTTGGTGGAGGAGGGAGTTGTGGGAGCTCGGGCTGGCGATCACCTCCTTGTGGCGGCTCGGGTGCTCTTCTGAACTGGTCCAACCGTCCCCGCCGAATCAGTCTCTCGATCTCGTTCTTCAGCTGCCAGCATTCTTCGGTGTCATGACCATGCTCCCTATGGTAGCGGCAGTACTTGGCGGGATCTCTTCGGGTCGGGTTCCCTCGGAGAGGTACTGGTCGGGGAAGCTGGCGCTCTATCTCCATGAGGATTTGCGCCCGGGGCAGTCAACGGAGTGTAGCGATCGAATCGCCTGGGGGACTCCGGGAGCGATTCCTTGGCGGCGCGGAGGGACTCTTTGGCGGCGGGGGGACTTGGCCGACGGACAGGGCGGTGTCTGTCGGGAACTTTGGGCTCTTGCTTCTTCTTGCCTGCTCAGCGCGGGCCATTCTCCGCGACTCCTCGACCCGAGCGTATTTGTCCGCAAGGGCCATCATATCAGACAGACATGGGGGGTAGCTGACTTCCATTGCCAGATAGAAGTCGCTCTCCTTTGAAACTCCCCCCGCTAGGGCGGACATAGCCACCTCATGATTAAGGTGGTCCACCTCCAACATGGCCTTGTTGAAACGGCCAAGATAATTTCTCAAGGACTCCCCCTCTCTTTGCTTGACTTCGGAGAGGGAGTCGGATCTCCGTCGGTGGCGGCGGCTGCTGACGAACTGGCCAATAAAAAGGTGGCTCAGCTCGTCGAATGAATCAATGGAACCCGGTTTCAGGGCGTTGAACCAGGTTCGGGCGGATCCTCTGAGGGTGGATGGGAAGGCCCGGCAGAGGATCGCATCAGATGCTCCGTGGAACATCATTATTGACCGGAAGCTGCTGAGATGGTCGTCCGGATCAGTGGAGCCGTGATAGGGCTCGACGGTTGGCAGCTTGACGTGGGAGGGAATCACTTCCTCCATGATCCCCTTAGAGAAAGGGATGCCCTGCTCTGCTTTGGGCTGAGGCAGATGGATCTGCTTGGCGGCGTCCAGCTCCTGACGCATTTCTTGGATCTGACGGCGGATCTCCTCCTCACCGGCGAGAGGAGGGCTGGGCGCGAGAACCGCAAGGATGGCGTCGAATCATGGTGAGACGTTGCCGGAGAGAGGGAGCGGGCTCGCCGAGATCTGGGAGGATCTCTATCGTAACCGGTTCGAGGGACCGGTTTGTCCCCCCGGGGCGATGTGGGGGATCCGCTGATTCACGCGGATCAGAGGAGGAGGTTGCCGGTGAAGAAGAAGTCGCCGCTTCTTTCTGGGGATGCGAAGCAGGAGGAGGTGCAAGGCGCTCCTGGACCAGGTGGGTAGAGCCTGGACTTGCTGGACCAGCGTAGCAAACTGGTCCTGGGTCACCGGAATGGCAGGCGGCGACGGAGTCTCGACAGGTGGGGGTTGCGGCGCTGTGGCGCCAGTCGGATCAGGCCTCTGGGAGGCGACCTGATCTTGGCATCAGAGGTTGCTCTCTTCCGGTTGGCCATCAGAGAGGTTCTTCTCCGGATCAAGATCCTTGTCTCCTTCTTTCAAGTTTTAATGGGACTTGAGGCCCTTCCTCTAGCGCCAATCTGTTGCCGCCGGGATCCGTCCTCCGACTCGGGCGCGGTCGATCTCCGGGAGGGGGGTGCGGCGGACCTGCAAAACAGGAAGCCCACACGCGGAGGGACGCTGGGGGTGGTCCTCCGCGGAAGGCCCTCCGACGCTCAAGTCAGTGGGGAAGGAATCGGCGATCAACCAGACAATGAGGAGGTGGATCTCTCCGGGAGACCTCTCCGGGGGGCGGCCAATCGGAGGCTCCAAAAAGGGCAGAGAGTGAGCGGAGAGAGAGAGGTAACCAGAGTTTTGTGCGTCAAGGTCGCGTACCTGAGGGAATCTGCCAATCTGATATTTATAGACTGTCACCTGGGGACTTGAGCATCTTCTGGAAGGTTCTGAGGTTGTTACGATACGGGGGTAGACAGAATCAGGCCGTTGTGGGGCCGTTAGAATCCACGCCTTGTCTGTTAAGGGATCGACGGCTGGGAGAGCTCCTTCGATGTCTTGGGATCTGGGTGAGTAGACCTGGGCGGTTACAATAGGTCTTAGGCCACGTCTCAACATGATTCCTGCTCAGGGTGCTGCTCGGGTAGACTTGAGCTCTCCCGCGTCAGGTTCCGCGGAGGTAGACGTCGGGGCGTGGATCGCTAGGGTATAAGCGAGCTACGGAAGCCCGGAGGNTTATCTAAGTGTTTTTCTCGCGTGACTTTGCTGTTGTCTAGTGTTGCCTCGATCGTGAACGACCCATGGCTCGTCAATATCCTTGGGCCATCCTTAATTTGAGACCAGGAAAATGTATTGGCTCGGGTCGATCGGAAAATAGGTCGATTTGACCGACAAATAAAATGGATCGGTAGGGCCGACGGGCGAAATAGGTCGGCTAGGGCCGACGGACGAAAATGGATCGGCTGGGGCCGACAGGCAAAATGGTCGGCTGGGGCCGACGAGCGAAGGTCGGCTAGGGCCGACAGGAAAATGGGTCGGCTGGGGCCGACGAGAAGGTCGGCAGGGCCGACATGGGTCGGCTAGGTCGGCTAGGGCCGACAGGAAAATAGGTCGGCGGGCCGACAGGAAATGGGTCGGCTGGGGCCGACGAGAAATAGGTCGGCTGGGCCGACAGGAAAATGGGTCGGCTGGGGCCGACGACGAAAGGTTTTCGCGCTCCCTGCCATCCTGCCAGCGTTCTGCCATCCCGCAGGCAATTCGGTTTTTCTTACTATAAGTGGAGATACGGCAGAGTGGGGGTATAAAGCTGTATCAGAGCTTTCCGGAAGGTGCTCCTTTCCCATATCGCACGCAACCGTCCACTATTGGACAGTACTTTTCAAAGGACGATTTTCTGAGCCCGCCGATTTTCGAAGCGTCAGCGGACGATTTTCTGCATTTAATGACTGCGATCCGGGATCAGGAAAGGATCTCCGTACGCGTCCTGGCTCAGGCGGTGAGTTCGGCGCGCAGTGGGATGCTGCGTTTATCGTGAGAGGCCATGTGGAGACGTGGGACAGGTGTTTGAATCTCGGGACTCACAGCTCTGATGGCTCGTCCCGAGTCCCTTCTGCCTATAAAAAGGGGAAAGAGGGGTCTCATCTGGTATCCCCAAAGTTTCTTTCTCGTTGGAATTTTTCCTCTGTTGCTACGAGTGGAAGGATCGACTTTTCCTTTCATGGGCTCCTTGCCGCCGGATAGCTGGGGCGACCGGGGAGCAGCTGAAGAACGGCTCATCCTTAGGGGACGAGTCTCGGAGATCATATGGAGAGCGCACATGGAGGGGGCAGAGATCATACGGAGAGCGCACATATGCGCTTCCGTTGTGGTCTGCGGCTCCTGCTGCGGGGGTTGCGGGTCAGGAGGCGTATGGACACCCCCGTAGCACGCGCAGGCCCTCCCTCTTTCGCTGGCTTAGGTTCCCGCGCCTTCTCTGAGGGGAATCCTTGCCACGGGAGGGAGAAGATGGGAGCAACCGGGTTCGGATGGTCCCCGGTTCCCTCGAGTGGGTGGTGGCCCGCGATCCAGCACTCCCTTCTAGGGGAGTGGATTGGGCCTTTGGGATCCTCAGAATCAGCACCCGCGGGCCATGCCTCCCCCTGGGTCTTTTAATTCATCCTGCCCAAGTGGATTGGCCGTTTCGTGGTTTGCATGATTTCTCGATCCGGATGTTGGAACATCGTAGTTGTCTAGGCCTGCTTTGGAGCAGTTACCGAGTCTTGTATTTTGCCTTTATTTTATGCATTTCAATGTTTTTGTAACGCCTATGAGGCATTTGTAATTGATCATGATGGCAATAAAGAGAGTTATATTTGTTTCAATCTATCTTTTCTTGTGCCGATCTCATTGCTATTTGTCGTTTGTGGGCATAAAGTGTCCCGCTCGTCCTTAGACGAGGATCCCATGTTGCCCGAACTAATCGAGGTCCGTATGCGGCGGTGCAGAGATAGTTCGGCGAAATACACTCCTTGCTTAGGTCGGAGTCTGGTATTTTGTGCTCCGCTTTTATCGGAGCTCGGAGTATCGTGAGTCGGCTTTGGCCGAAGTTCGGGGAGCCTGCAACCCTTTTTGTCATGGTTTAAGGATTTAGTCCCTCGAGATAGTTGAGTTTCGGGGAACGTCTTACTTGGATCTGCCAAGGTTCGAAGGATTTCGTAAGGCCCTGCCGAGGTTCGGAGAACTGATAGCTCGGCCCTGCCGAGGTTCGGAGAACTGATAGCTCGGCCCTGCCGAGGTTCGGAGAACTGATAGCTCGGCCCTGCCGAGGTTCGGAGAACTGATAGCTCGGCCCTGCCTCGGCCCTGCCGAGGTTCGGAGAACTGATAGCTCGGCCCTGCCGAGGTTCGGAGAACTGATAGCTCGGCCCTGCCGAGGTTCGGAGCTCGAGGTTCGGAGAACTGATAGCTCGGCCCTGCCGAGGTTCGGAGAACTGATAGCTCGGAGGGAGCGAATCAGTCGCCGAACGGAACGGTCGGCGTGTTTGTTATGCTTTTACTGGCGATGCTCTTTTCGAGGGGACAGATCGTCGATCGGGCGTCGGACTCTGTTCCCACGCGTTTTTCGAGAAAGGGGGCAGTTTTAAGAGGCTTGGGGAAGCGTCGAAAGCATTTATTGCAGGAGGCGGCAGATCGGGAAGATGCTCTGTTTGCACTTTCCGATCTGCCTTGGGATAGGGCGCGACTTTTCGGATTCCGTACGCATTAGAACGGCGACACATGGCAAATTTTTACGGGTCGGCGTCCGCGGTACGGCTGAACTGGATACCCTCCTAGCGGGTATAAATATGGCCGAGGGGGACTGGATCTGGCCACCTTTCGGTCTGAGCTTAAAAGAAAATGGATTCTCCGGCGCGGTCCTCAACCGACTCGCGCTCTTCGGTTAACAACCCGTCAGATTCGGAGGAGAGAGCGATCTCCGTGACTGTTGACGGGCTGGCCCTTGCGTCAGGCCTCGCAACCAATGAGCGGCTCGCCAGGACCGCTGAAGAGTTCCTGGATATTTCGGTTCGGGAGGCGGAGGCCTCACGTTTGGTAATGGGTCGGCAGGAGGAGGAGATCCGGCTGCTTCGTCAGCAGGTGGCCGACCTGACCGCTCTTCTGGAGAGGTTGTTGGGTCTGGGGGCAAGTGACCCCAGGGCTTCTGCCTGCCCTTGTTTTGTTTTCCCGCAGTTTCTTTGTAACCCCCCCCCCTTTATGAATGAAAATGGTCCTTGTCTATCGGCGGAGTTCTTTTCTTTCAAGAGTTTACGGCCTTCACCCGTATGTCGAACCAGGGGGGGCGTGCCCTTGTTCGTTTTCTGCGTGCTAATGTAGGCTCTTTGAACGATGGGCTATAGGGGCGTTACCCGAAGGATCCCCAATGGTTAGAGAGGGAATTTGCCTAACTCTTCCCGGGACCTTCGGTCGGTTACGCGAGGCTTGATGGCCTTGAGAGTAGATTTGCCAACGGCGGCTTTTCTCGCGCGTCGATGGTTTTTTACTCAACGTGCTCGTCTCAAACCGGACGAAGTCCTTCGGGGACTATTTGGGGCCGTTCGGCTTTGGTCGAGGCCGGGTTTAGACTTTTTGGGGTGCCTTGTTCCGGGAGATTTTCCTCGGCCCGCCGAGGTTCGGTTTTACTTGGCCCCGCCAAGGTTCGGAGAAGGTTCCTTGGCCCTGCCCTTGCCGAGGTTCGGAGATATTTTACTTGGCCCTGCCAAGGTTCGGAGATTTGTTGCTCGGCCCTGCCGAGGTTCGGAGAATTTTTACTTGGCCCTGCCAAGGTTCGGAGATTTGTTGCTCGGCCCTGCCGAGGTTCGGAGAAATTTTTACTTGGCCCTGCCAAGGTTCGGAGATTTGTTGCTCGGCCCTGCCGAGGTTCGGAGAAATTTTACTTGGCCCTGCCAAGGTTCGGAGATTTGTTGCTCGGCCCTGCCGAGGTTCGGAGAAATTTTACTTGGCCCTGCCAAGGTTCGGAGATTTGTTGCTCGGCCCTGCCGAGGTTCGGAGAAATATTTTACTTGGCCCTGCCAAGGTTCGGAGATTTGTTGCTCGGCCCTGCCGAGGTTCGGAGAAATTTTTACTTGGCCCTGCCAAGGTTCGGAGATTTGTTGCTCGGCCCTGCCGAGGTTCGGAGGCCCTGCCAAGGTTCGGAGATTTGTTGCTAGGTTCCTTGCCCTTGCCAAGGTTTCGGAGATTTGTTGCTCGGCCCTGCCGAGGTTCGGAGGCCCTGCCAAGGTTCGGAGATTTGTTGCTCGGCCCTGCCGAGGTTCGGAGAAATTTTTACTTGGCCCTGCCAAGGTTCGGAGATTTGTTGCTCGGCCCTGCCGAGGTTCGGAGAAATTTTTACTTTTTAAGGGCCCTGCCAAGGTTCGGAGATTTGTTGCTCGGCCCTGCCGAGGTTCGGAGAAATGTTTTACTTGGCTTCGCCAGGTTCGGAGGGCCCTGCCAAGGTTCGGAGAGGTTCCTTGGCCCTGCCAAGGTTCGCTCGGCCCTGCCGAGGTTCGGAGAAATATTTTACTTGGCCCTGCCAAGGTTCGGAGATTTGTTGCTCGGCCCTGCCGAGGTTCGGAGAAGGTTCGGAGATAGGTTCCTTGGCCCTGCCAAGGTTCGGAGATTTGTTGCTCGGCCCTGCCGAGGTTCGGAGAAATTTTTACTTGGCCCTGCCAAGGTTCGGAGATTTGTTGCTCGGCCCTGCCGAGGTTCGGAGACTTGGCTTGCCAAGGGCCCTGCCAAGGTTCGGAGATTTGTTGCTCGGCCCTGCCGAGGTTCGGAGAGTTTTACTTGGCCCTGCCAAGGTTCGGAGATTTGTTGCTCGGCCCTGCCGAGGTTCGGAGAAATATTTTACTTGGCCCTGCCAAGGTTCGGAGATTTGTTGCTCGGCCCTGCCGAGGTTCGGAGACTTGGCCCTGCCAAGGTTCGGAGATAAGCAGACAACTCGGTTGTACCGAGGATTGGTAAGCAGCATCTATTTCCTTTTACGATTTATGGCAATATGGTGCATAACGATTCACATAACAGGTTGCGGGAAAATAGATAACTGGCGGTAAAGGACATACCCTATTGATAGTATTTGCGGAGGTTGTCCGAGTTCCACGTTCGGGGGACGGATTTCCCATCGAGATCCTGCAGCTTGTAGGTTCCTGGCCCAATGATCTCCGTGACTTGGTACGGGCCTTCCCAGTTCGGCGCCAGCTTTCCTTGCTCCAGCGGTTTGGATACAGAAGCTTTCCGGAGGACAGGTCGCCGGGTAGGAAGGCTTTCCCCTTGACTCTGGAGGCATGGTACCGAGCCACCCTCTGTTGATAGGCGGCCGTCCTGATTCGGGCCTTCTCTCTGACTTCCTCCACCAAGTCGAGGTTGGTGCGGAGTTGCTCGTTGCTGGCTTCTCCGAGTAACTCTCCACCCGCAAAGATGGGAGGCCCACTTCCACAGGGATGACGGCCTCCGTACCAAAAGCCATTCGGAATGGAGTCTCGCCCGTCGGGATTCTCGGAGTGGTGCGATAGGCCCACAAGACATGGTGCAGCTCATCCGCCCACCTGCCTTGGGCTCTAGAGAGGCGAGCTTTGATTCCTTGGAGGAGAGTCCTGTTGGTTACCTCGGCCGCTCCGTTGGCTTGTGGGTGCCCGACCGAAGTAAGGTGGTGACGAATTCCATGCTCTTCGCAGAATTGGCGGAATTTGGAATTGTCGAACTGCTTGCCGTTATCGGTGATTATGGTGTGGGGGAGGCCGAACCGGCAGATGATGGACCTCCACACGAAGTCTGGCCCGGGCTTCGGTGATTTGGGCAACTGCTTCCGCTTCAACCCATTTGGTGAAGTAGTCATGGCGACAAATAAGAATTTTCGCTGTCCTGTCGCCAACGGGAATGGGCCGAGGATGTCCATCCCCCACTTGGCAAAGGGCCAGGCGGAGGATATGAAACTAGCTCGGCGGAGGGGAGCCTCTGGATGCTCGAATGTCTCTGGCAGGCGTCACAGGCTCGGACTAGATCGTCCGCATCTTTCTGCATGGTCGGCCAATAATAGCCTTGCCGTAGCACCTTGTGGCATAGGGACCGGCCTCCCAGATGGTTGCCGCAGATCCCTTCATGTACCTCCGTAGAGCATAGTCCGCCTCGGATGGGCGGAGGCATCTGAGCAGCGGCATAGAAAAAGACCGCTTGTAAAGCTGGCTGTCAATCAATACATAGTGGGTCGCCTGCAGCTTCAATTTCCTGGCCTCTCTTCGGTCGGATGGGAGCGACCCTTCTTTAAGATAGCTGAGGATAGGGTCGAACCAGGATGGTTCGGTCTCGATTTGCATCACCCGGTCGGCTTCCATGATACTCGGCTTCTCCAGAGTCTCCAGATGGAATTTTTGTTCAGCATCCATCGTCTCCGTGGTTGCCAATCGGGAGAGTAGGTCGGCACGGGCGTTTTCCGATCTAGGAATTTGAATAATTTCAAACTCTGAAAAGTGAGGAAGTAGGCCGCGCACCTCTTGGAGATATCGGACCATATTGGGTTCTCGGGCTTCAAACTCCCCTCGCACATGGCCGGCCACCAGCTGAGAGTCGGTGAAGGCGCTAAGCTTTCCACCTTCAGGTTGCGGGCGATCCGGAGACCGGCTAACAGGGCCTCGTACTCGGCTTCGTTGTTGGAAGCCGGGAAGGAGAATCGGACGCCATATTCGAAGATCATCCCCTCCGGGCTGGTGAGAACTAAACCCGCACCGGAATGATGGGCGTTGGACGACCCATCGACGTGAAGGAGCCACCGAGCTTCAGGTTTTGGTCCTTCGGGACTTTTTGGGGTAGAGCCGTCTTCCGGGATGGTGCACTCGAGGAGGAAGTCGGCCAGTACTTGGGCTTTGATGGCCGGGCGAGGTTGAAAATGTATGTCATGCTCGCTTAGTTCGACGGCCCATTTGGTCATCCTCCCCGATGTTTCTGGACGGTGGACCACCGCCTTGATGGGTTGATCGGTTAGGACCGTCACTGAATGTGCTTGAAAATAAGGCCGCAGCTTCCGGACCGAGGTGATCAAAGCCAGCACTATCTTCTCGATCCTGGTGTACCTCGTCTCCGCATCGCGGAGCAGCCTACTCACATAGTAGATCGGTCTTTGGATTTTGCCTTCTTGCTTGACTAGTACCGAACAAACTGCTCCCTCGGAAACGGCCAGATACAGAAACAGAGTCTCCCCTGGGACCGGACTACTAAGAAGTGGAGGCGAGCCGAGGTACTTCTTGAGATCTTGAAATGATTTCTGGCACTCAGGAGTCCATTGGAAATTCTTGGCCGATCGGAGGGTTTTGAAGAAGGGGAGGCATCTCTCGGCTGACCGAGCCACGAAGCGGTTAAGGGCCGCTATTCTCCCGGTCAGGCGCTGGACCTCTTTAATAGACGCTGGGGGCGCCATTTGTTGGAGAGCTTGAATCTTCTGAGGGTTAGCTTCGATGCCGCGCTGGGAGACCATGAAGCCGAGGAACTTCCCAGAATTGACGCCGAAGGCGCACTTGGTTGGGTTGAGCTTCATTCCATACTTGCGCAGCGTGGCAAAGCTCTCCGCGAGGTCCTCAACATGCCGCAGCGCTTCCTTGCTTTTGACCAGCATATCATCCACATACACCTCCATGTTCCGGCCGATTTGCTCCTTGAACACCTTGTTGACCAGGCGCTGGTAGGTCGCTCCTGCATTTTTAAGACCGAAAGGCATAACTCGGTAACAGTAGGTACCTCGGTCGGTTATGAAGGCTGTCTTTTCTTCATCCTCGGGGGCCATCCGGATCTGATTGTAGCCCGAATAGGCATCCATGAATGACAGCATTTGGTGGCCCGAGGTGGCATCCACAGCTGGTCGATCCGAGGGAGGGGGAAGCTGTCCTTCGGGCATGCCTTGTTGAGGTCGGTGAAGTCGATGCAGATCCTCCATTTGCCATTCGACTTCTTCACCATGACGACGTTTGACAGCCAACTGGGGTAGTTCACCTCTCGGACAAAATTGGCTTTGATGAGTTTGTCGACCTCCTCTTCAATGGCTTTTTGCCGCTCTGGGGCGAAGCTTCTCTTCTTCTGCTTAACGGGCCTGTGCATCTCGTCCACATTGAGACGATGGACGAGGACTTCGGGTCAATCCCTGGCATGTCGGAGGCGGTCCAGGCGAAGATGTCCGCATTGCTTTGGAGGAATCTGATCAGCTCGCGACGAGGCTCTCCTTCAGCAGCGACCCGATCCTTATGGTTCGGTCGGGCCGAGCTACGTCCAGCGGTACTCTTCCAGCTCTTCCACCGGTTCTCCCCGTTGCTCGGCGAAATCCTCGCGAGCGTCTAGCCCGTCAACTTCGGGAATTCTGGACTGAAGGCTCGTGACGAAACATTGCCGAGCCATGGCTTGACTTCCCCGAACTACTCCACTCCTTGCTCGGTGGGGAACTTCATGGACAGATGCGGGATAGAGACTACCGCCTTGAAGAGACATCAGACCCGGCCTGCCGAATATGGCGTTGTATGGGGACCTGAGGTCGGTCACTAGGAAGTCGGTCTGTACAACGGTTACAAGGGGCCAGGTTCCTGCGCGGACCGTCAGGGTGACGATTCCTTCTGGGATGATGACGTCGCCGGTGAATCCCATCAAGGTGGAATCCACGGCTCGAAGGTTTTCCATGAGCAATTTCATCCTGGCAAACACACCGAGGTACAAAACGTTCACCGAGCTTCCACTATCAACCAGGATTCGGCTTACATCATAATTGTTCAAGTTTAGGGATACGACAAGTGCGTCCTCATGGGGAAGCTGTATCCCAAGAAGATCATCATCAGAAAAGGAAAGCTCGCCCGTGCGCGCCTTCTTTGGCACCGGTGCATCACCATTGCCCCCGGAGCCCGATCCGCCGGCCTCTTCAATCATGTTGATGCGGCCAACCACGGGCGGATTTGGTGGAGGAGGGAGTTGTGGGAGCTCAGGCTGGCGATCACCTCCTTGTGGCGGCTCAGGTGCTCTTCTGAACTGGTCCAACCGTCCCCGCCGAATCAGTCTCTCGATCTCGTTCTTCAGCTGCCAGCATTCTTCGGTGTCATGGCCATGCTCCCTATGGTAGCGGCAGTACTTGGCGGGATCTCTCCGGGTTGGGTTCCCTCGGAGAGGCACTGGTCGGGGAAGCTGGCGCTCTATCTCCATGAGGATTTGCGCCCGGGGCACAGTCAACGGAGTGTAGCGATCGAATCGCCTAGGGGGACTCCGGGAGCGATTCCTTGGCGGCGCGGAGGGACTCTTTGGCGGCGGGGCGGACTTGGCCGACGGACAGGGCGGTGTCTGTCGGGAACTTTGGGCTCCTGCTTCTTCCTTGCTTGCTCAGCGCGGGCCATTCTCCGCGACTCCTCGACCGTACTTGTCCGCAAGGGCCATCATATCAGACAAACATGGGGGGTAGCTGACTTCCATTGCCAAATAGAAGTCGCTCTCCTTTGAAACTCCCCCCGCTAGGGCGGACATGGCCACCTCATGATTAAGGTGGTCCACCTCCAACATGGCCTTGTTGAAACGGCCAAGATAATTTCTCAAGGACTCCCCCTCTCTTTGCTTGACTTCGGAGAGGGAGTCGGATCTCCGTCGGTGGCGGCGGCTGCTGACGAACTGGCCAATAAAAAGGTGGCTCAGCTCGTCGAAAGAATCAATGGAACCCGGTTTCAGGGCGTTGAACCAGGTTCGGGCGGATCCTCTGAGGGTGGATGGGAAGGCCCGGCAGAGGATCGCATCAGATGCTCCGTGGAACATCATTATTGACCGGAAGCTGCTGAGATGGTCGTCTGGATCAGTGGAGCCGTGATAGGGCTCGACGGTTGGCAGCTTGACGTGGGAGGGAATCACTTCCTCCATGATCCCCTTAGAGAAAGGGATGCCCTGCTCTGCTTTGGGCTGGGGCAGATGGATCTGCTTGGCGGCGTCCAGCTCCTGACGCATTTCTTGGATCTGACGGCGGATCTCCTCCTCACCGGCGAGAGGAGCAGCCGGGCGGGAGAACCGCAAGGACGGCGTCGAATCATGGTGAGACGTTGCCGGAGAGAGGGAGCGGGCTCGCCGAGATCTGGGAAGATCTCTATCGTAACCGGTTCGAGGGACCGGTTTGTCTCCCTTGGGGCGATGCGGGGGATCCGCTGATTCATGCGGATCAGAGGAGGAGGTTGCCGGTGAAGAGAAGTCGCCGTTTCTTTCTGGGGATGTGAAGCAGGAGGAGGTGCAAGACGCTCCTGGACCAGGTGGGTGAGAGCCTGGACTTGTGGACCAGCGTAGCAAACTGGTCCTGGGTCACCGGAATGGCAGGCGGCGACGGAGTCTCGACAGGCGGGGGTTGTGGTGCTGTGGCGCCGGTCGGATCAGGCCTTTGGGAGGCGACCTGATCCTGAGCATCAGAGGCTGCTCCTCTCTTCCGGTTGGCCATCAGAGAGGTTCTTCTCCGGATTAAGATCCTTGTCTCCTTCTTTCAAGTTTTGATGGGACTTGAGGCCCTTCCTCTAGCGCCAATCTGTTGCCGCCGGGATCCGTCCTCCGACTCGGGCGCGGTCGATCTCCGGGAAGAGGGGGGGGTGCGGCGGACCTGCAAGAAAGCCACACGCGGAGGACGCTGGGGGTGGTCCTCCGCGGAAGACCCTCCGACGCTCAAGTCAGTGGGGAAGGAATCGGCGATCAACCAGATAATGAGGAGGTGGATCTCTCCGGGAGGCCTCTCCGGGGGGTGGCCAATCGGAGGCTCCAAAAAAGGGGAGGAGAGTGAGAGTGGAGGTGTGCGTACAGAGCTGCGTGTGTCCAGGATTGCGTACCTGAGGGAGTCTGTTAATCTGATACTTATAGACCATCACCTGGGGACTTGAGCATCTTCTGGAAGGTTCTGAGGTTGTTACGATACGGGGGTAGACAGATCAGGCCGTTGTGGGGCCGTTAGAATCCACGCCTTGTCTGTTAAGGGATCGACGGCTGGGAGAGCTCTTCGATGTCTTGGGATCTGGGTGAGTAGACCTGGGGCGGTTTCAATAGGTCTTAGGCCACGTTTCGATATAATTCCTAGCCTAAGGAGCTGCTCAGGTAAGTTTAAGCTCTCCCGCGTTAGGTTCCGCGGAGGTAGACGTCGGAGCGTGGATCGCGAGCTACGAAAGCCCGGAGAAGGCCGGGCTACGGAAGCCCGGAGGAGGCCGAGCCACGGAAGCCCGAGGAGGCCGAGCCACGGAAGCCCGGAGGAGGCCGAGCCACGGAAGCCCGGAGGAGGCCGAGCCACGGAAGCCCGGAGGAGGCCGAGCCACGGAAGCCCGGAGGAGGCCGAGCCACGGAAGCCCGGAGGAGGCCGAGCTACGGAAGCCCGGAGAAGGCCGAGCTACGGAAGCCCGAGAAGGCCGAGCTACGGAAGCCCGGAGGAGGCCGAGCTAGGGAAGCCCGGAGGAGGCCGAGCTACGAAAGCCCGGAGAGGCCGAGCTACGGAAGCCCGAAGAAGGCCGAGCTACGGAAGCCCGGAGAAGGCCGAGCTACGGAAGCCCGAAGAAGGCCGAGCCACGGAAGCCCGGAGGAGGCCGAGCTGAAGCCCGGAGGAGGCCGAGCTACGAAAGCCCGGAGGAGGCCGAGCTACGAAAGCCCGGAGAAGGCCGAGCTACGGAAGCCCGAAGAAGGCCGAGCTACGGAAGCCCGGAGGAGGCCGAGCTAGGGAAGCCCGGAGGAGGCCGAGCTACGGAAGCCCGGAGGGGCCGAGCCACGGAAGCCCGGAGGAGGCCGAGCCACGGAAGCCCGGAGAAGGCCGAGCCACGGAAGCCCGGAGGAGGCCGAGCTAGGGAAGCCCGGAGCCCGGAGGAGGCCGAGCTACGGAAGCCCGGAGAAGGCCGAGCTACGGAAGCCCGGAAGAGGCCGAGCCACGGAAGCCCGGAGGAGGCCGAGCTACGGAAGCCCGGAGGAGGCCGAACTACGGAAGCCCGGAGGAGACGGCGGGAGGAGGTCAGCCTTAGCCGCCTCGCACGGATATCAATGCAATGACGATTTTACCCCCCAACACGTATTAACTTTCTCGAGTAATTATAATAACTTGGAGGGGCCTTAAATAATTAATTAAATTTAGGGACGAAGAGATGGTGGACCACAGTATGAACAGAATATCGGTGCAACCAAGCATACAACTCACCAGTATCGCTTAACACCACTTGCAAATTGAATTATGAGCGTCTTCTGGACCACATGTCCTCCTACAAGCAAGCCTATGACCCACTTGTTGAAATCTTGATCCTGGAACTTCATTTCCTTTTCAGGCATAAACATCATCTATCTACTGCTCCTAAAGCAGGAAGGCAGGCCAGCCCTGCATCCTGCCTGGTTTAATTGCATATGATGTACCCCTCCCTATTCAATCCAGATTCTATCAATACTTCACTCTCTCTCTCTCTCTTTTTTTTTTTTTTTTGTGGTAATCCTGAGAAGAAGAAAAATTGAGGTCAGACCTCAGAAGAAAAACAGAATCACAAAGCTGTCAAAACAGCAAGAGAGATGGGGTTTATCAGATGACCCCCGACCAAAATCTTTGAAGGATTCATTCCTTGGTTCAATTTAGTGAAAGGTACTTCCCAAGAAAAATGTTGAAGAGTAGAAGATATGCACAGATTATGTCCTGGTTTGAAAACGAACTCACACAATTCCGGATGATATTTTTCATAAGAATCTTCATTTCGGTCCACTGAACTGTGTTTCAATTTGTTGCTTTGAACCTTGGATAGCCAAAAAGCTACTAATTTCTACTAGAGAAAGAGAGAGAGAGAGAGACAAGTGTCCCTATCTATCTCTTTCTCCAACAACGTATAATAATCTTTACCATGCATGATCATCTAATTCTCTGCAATTAGACAATGCTTAGTGGAACAACTACTGAGGGATTTGAGTTGGTTCATGGTTTTAAAAAAATCATGACCGTATATGTATGTGGGTTGGATTAATGGGACACATTTTAAGTATGGGTAGGCGGTCTAGTGGAAAATTCCTCTCGTCGGTGATTCCTGGAAGTCATTATTTCTGCGACCTTTCTCTCGGACCTCTTGATTGTTGGTATTCGGGCATGGTCGCTTTTGGTCTTGGGTTGGAAGTACTAATTAGTTGAGAAGGATAAAGTATTGTGGAGATCTGATTGCCCTCGCGCTAGAGGCGTTGGAGGTGGTCCTCCACGAAAGACCCTCCGACGCTCAAGTCAGTGAGGATCGATGATCAACAGAAAATGGAAAGAGGGATTTCTCCAGAGAGTCTCTCCAGGAGTGGCCGATCGGGAGCTCCAGGGAGCACCGACGAGCAGTGGTGGAGAATGAGAGTGAGCCAGGGGCTGTGAGTGCATACCTGAGAGAATCTGGGGGTGTCGTATTTATAAGCAGTCACCTAGATCTTGAGCACCTTCTGGAAGGTTCGAAGGTTGTTAGGATACGTGAATGAATCGAATCAGGCCGTTGTAAGGCCGGTGGGATCCGTATCTCGTTCGTTGAGGGATCGACGGCTAGGAGAGCTCTTTGATGGCCTGAGATCTGATAGATGCGTAGGCCCTATGCAGTTATATTAGGTCCTAAACCACTCTCTAACATAATTCTTTGCCTGGGATTCTGTTACAATAGGTCTAGGCTCTCCCGCATCGGGTTCCATGGAGGTGAGTATCGAGTCATTGATCACTCAGGGAGGCCGAGCTATAGAAGCCCAGGGAAGCCGAGCTATAGGAAGCTCGGGGAAGACGAGCTATAGGGAGCTCGGGGGGAGCAGAGCTATGGGAAGCTCAGGGAAGACGAGCTACAGGGAACTCGGGGAAGCTGAGCTATGGAAAGCTCGGGGAAGACGAGCTACAGGAAACTCGGGGAAGCCGAGCTATGGGAAGCTCGGGGAAGACAAGCTACAGGAAGCTTGGAGAAGCCGAGCTACAGGAAGCTCGAGGGGAGCCGAGCTATGGGAAGCTCGGGGGGAGCCGAGCTATGGGAAGCTCGCAGAAGCCGAGCCATGGGAGGCTCGGGGGGAGCCAAGCTATGGGAAGCTCGGGAAAGCCGAGCTATGGGAAGCTCGCAGAAGCCGAGTATGGGAAGCTCGGGGGGAGCCAAGCTATGGGAAGCTCGCAGAAGCCGAGCCATGGGAGGCTCGGGGGGAGCCGAGCTATAGGTAGCTCGGAGAAAACCGAGCTATGGAAGCTCGAAGAAGACAGCTACAGGAAGCTTGGGGGAGCCGAGCTATGGGAAGCTCGGGGGGAGCCGAGCTATGGGAAGCTCGAGGAAGACGAGCTACAGGGAGCTCGGGGAAGGTTGAGTTATGGGTAGTTCGGAAAGGTCGGGCTGTGGAAATCCAAAAAGAACGAGTCAGAGGTCGCATGGCCTGCCGGACCATATTAGTTTAGTTTGTTCCTCGGGGGCATATCGTAGCGGGCGGAGGGATGGGGCTGATCCTAGCCCCCTTGCACGATTATCAATGCAATGACAATTCTATCCCTCAACAATTTATTTTTATTTTTTAAATTATTTTTTACTTTTTTTTCTTTATCCAAACACAGGCTTAGGGTCATTGGACATTATTTCGACTTGCTTCTAGTTGGAAGTTTGATGCTTCCTTACATATAAAATGATGAAAACAGTAGCGTTGAACGACTTCCGATTTGGCCGTCCTTATAAATAATATAGTTGGTTGGTTCCCTTGGATCACTAATTTCTAATGAATGCTCTGACTCGAAGGCCCAGTTAATTTGACTTGGAAGTGTTGGTTTTGAAGGCCTCTCTCTATTTTAAACACCCGCATGATTTTTGTCCTTTTTTAAAAAAGAAAATACTCTGCACATTTTATATTCTATTTCACCGCTGAATTATATTGTACACATTCTATTTTATTCTAACTTGAATGATTGGCTGAGCTTTTGAGCCTGAGAAGAAAATGGCTTATTATCTCATTCTCTCTCACTCTTGAGCTTTCTTCCAAATTTTTGAGTCTCCAGCATCTCGATACCATTATTAAAAAAAGGAAAGCACCAAAAGAAAAGGACAAAGTTTGAGAGGAAGTTGAGGGGCATGAAATTCTTTAGAATTACGTTTGGATAAGTATTTTAAAAATTCTCAAATTTTAAAATATAGCATTTTAAAATTTTAAATTTTATGTTTGAATAGTTATTTTTAAAAATAGAATTTTTATTTTTTAAATATTTATATAAATTCATATAATTTATATAAATGTTTTGATATGTAAATAAAATTAAATATTTTAACTACTTAGATTTTCATAAAAAATTGTAAATTACATCTCTAAAGATAAAATTTGTAAATAATCATTTTAAAAAATCTATAAATTTCATAATTTTTTTTAAAAAAAATCTCTTAAAAGTAGCTAAATAAAAAAAATTATTTTGTAATTCTAAAATTCTTATTTCGAATAAAATTTATTCTAATAGTTCTTCATCCAAAAACGCTCTAAAAAAATTCGAATGTCAATGATAGTTAATGATAGTCTTGAGTTGGAGTGATAAATAAAACAGAAGCATCACGGTTTATTTGAAGAATTACAAAGGAGTGATAGATACTCACTCTTCTGCATGATGAGAAAGTGAAGACGGTTTATAAAAGTTTCATACAAATGCTTTCCGGCTGTTAATCCATGAAATTAATGTTTTTGATTCGCTCAAGTAAGAAGCATCACAACAGCCAAACAGCTCACAGATATTTAGAAGGAAGGGACCATGGAACCATGATTATGACTCTCTTAAGGAAAAGCCTCTCTCATACATGTCAATTAATCTTTTGATAAACACGTCAAGTTTTGGACTTGGAACTTTTTTTTTATTATATATATATATATATATTTTGCAGGAGTAGAGGATCAATTTACTATAGCCTTCGTTTTCTCTCTCTCTCAGTCTCTCTAACAATGCCTTCATGCTACAGCATTGGGTACAACAAATGTCCTGGGACTTCCAAGTCCCAAAGCTAATTAGACAGCGAAAGCACGCATGAGAGGTTGCTGGGAGGCCTCTATCATATAAAATATCTGCAGAAAAGACAAAACCAACGCTAGCTCAATCATGCATGATATGCCTAATTTCTATCCCTCAGCCAAAGTTTCAAGGCCCTAGCACTATTGGATTGACTCTCTCTTTCTCTTAACACCTTTAATTCTTTTTTCATCAAAGTTGTTATGTACGAGAAATGGAACTGAAGAAACATGAAATCACAGCCATTACCTATCATAATAATCGATGGTTGAAGAGTAGATCTCTGCAGGTTGATTTATTAGATGCTTTGAAAGACTGATAGGCATGTACTACGTAGAAGATGGATCAATTCTTTAGTGGACTAAGCTTTAACATTAAGCCTTTATGAACTAATCATTTAACATCCAATTTATACTATCAAGTTCCTTTCATTTTCAATCTTTGCACGCAGCAAGAACATAATTATATGCAATGTAAAGATAATCATGTACAGCGAAAAATAACAATGAGAAAATAACTATATATATAGTGAAAAGATAGTTGTGTAAGTTAGAAAAATTAGAAATTAGAAAAAATTGGCATGATGAATCAGATGTCATATAATTGGTCCATAAAGGTTTAACATTAAAGTCTGATTCTTTGAAGAGATAGACATCAATTTGCCGAAGAGAAGAATATCATTTAAAAGTAAGACCACTCTATGAACCCTTGCAACCGCACCTTTGATGCATCTAAAAAGATAGAAAGCCAAGCACAGCCCTTCCCATGTAGCCAGCCACCCACTCTTCGTGACTGGTCCCGATGACCCAGGGCCAGCCCAGTGCCCAGTTTTTAAAGATAAATTCTAAGCCACAGACGGCATAACGATGCTCCGCAGCCATCATTTGAGCAGCTCTGCCAACAATTTCCTCAGCACTTGTAGCCTTGGCTTGGTGTAGTCTATCATCACTACATGGACATGCATCCAGTATAACTAATAACTCTTTCATGTTCAAGAAGAAGCTGTGGTTGAGTTTATGGCTATTGCTGACATTCTTTAAGAGAAATAAAGAATGAAGTCAGAATGACTCTAGTCTACGAATAGTTTTGTTTCCAACAGACACGGCAATATCCTACTTAAACAACCTTCACCACAAAGCTCATTCTGATGAACAAAGTCCTGATGAGAAGTAAGATGGTGGAGAATTCTTTCCTCCTAGCATACAGAAGATGATGAAAGACTTAGGAAAATACTCCGGTGCTGTGCCAAACGATGGCACACAACTAGTCACAAATGGAACACTGGTGTCTTGGCAAGTGGTAAGAACACATCGATCAAATGCAACTAGGCTTTACAACTAAACATTGTAACAATATAAAAGGACATTAGCATCATCCCATAAGATAAGGAGAACCAAATAATATGGTATTTGATCTATTTATTTGTTTATTTAAAAAAGATGATCTAACAACAGTAAACGCATCAAATCAGGGCCTCACAAACAAGATCCTAATCATAATCTTTTGTTTCAACCCAAGCAGGAATGAACTAGAACTATCAAGCTAAAACCTCATTATTTAGTTCAAGGAGGAATGTAGATGGGTGGAGGTCAATAATACCAAGTTTGCTTTCCTTTCTGACACCATTGCAGAAGTTATATATGAAATTATCATTACCTTCCAAAACAGCATTCCACGGCCAATGATAATATATATTCAGACATGAACTACGCCAAGAAAGCATGTGAAAGAACTGGACAAAATTTACACTAGCTAGCAATTTCTGAATGCCACCTCCTTTCAAATAAGTGGTGTTGCACAAAGGTAAAAGATTATGCCCACGTAATCTGCATCAGAAAGCCTTCTAGTTGTGCTGCCCATACTGAGAATTGTTATAGCTACAAAAAATCTACAAACCTTTATGGCTCAAACACCTACAAAACAAAGGGGCTCATGGTGACACGAGATCCAGACCATTATCAGGCATTCCTATTCCAGCAGCTAGCTCAGCATCCAGTTGAGCGGACGGAGCAGGTCCCATCATTTGCTTTAGACTAAATTGTAGTTTTGAATGCCCAACTATGCTAAAATTTCAGGTCCTAGAAACATGAGACTTATAGTCGGATGCAATGAGATCTTTCAACCAACATGCATTTTAAGAACAAAATCCTGTTGATTAATAAAATATATATAGCTTTTCTGCTCATACATATATCAGTCAAAGCAAGTGAAGCAAACTCAGGCAACCAAGATGAAATGAAATGCAAACATCATGACAACCAAACTTTTGATTGTTTTCAGTGTACAAGTACTCTCTATGTAGCAGGGACTGTGTTGAGAAACATCCATCATACAAAGAGGTGGAAATCCATGACCTGACCCACCAACCTAACATGCAACCATACAAAGATATACAAAATTGGTTTTAGTTTAAACATGTTTGGATCCTAAACAGGGGTAGGTCTACCCCTTGTTTTGAAAGGTGGGTTCAGGTTAAGAGTCCCAACTCATCTAACCCACCTAGACCCATTCAATATCTAAGTTATCCCGATCAACTATAGTAAACATGTACTGGAACATATCTCAATTCAATCCAATCATCTCCCCTTAACATGGAACGAAAACTGTGCTACAGGACTATCATCCTCATAGAGGCAATCTGTCTGTCTTTTATGCTAAAATAGGGTATATATGCCAATTTCACAAATCATATAATGGCACTTTCAGGGATCATGCCTGACCCTCGGTTATCAATGACACTCTCAAGAATCTAACAGACATGGATATATGAAATGGAATTTCTCAATTCAATTCAGATACTTGGTTAGTCTATATAGGTGGAAAGAAAAATGCATGTTATTAGGACTTGATATAATGTGTATATTCCTGTCAATAACATGTATTTACAGCAATAGCAGCAGCAACAACAAAGCCTTAATCTTAAACTAGTTGGGATTGACCGCATAAATCCTTTTTCTCTGCTCAGCTCGATTTTAAGTCATATGTTTTTTTAAAATGCAAAAATTCTAAATATTTCTTTATTACTTCCTTCTATATAATTTTTGGTCTACCTCTACTTTTTTTTTTTTTCTATTATCACTTCCTTCCATATAATTTCGGTATACTTCTACCTCTTTTTTCTTGTACAAATTATTCTTTCACACAGAAGTATAGTGTCCAAATCATTTAAGTCATTCTTTCCTAATTTGTTTTTAATTAGTGCTACCTCCATCTTTTTACGAATAATTTTATTTTTTTTCGTTCTTTTTTTATTTTGCCATGCATCCATCTCAACATTCTTATTTTAGCCACATTCATCTTATGTACATATATTTCTTAATAAGATGCATTTTTAAAGGTTATATACTCAAGTTTTAAGTCTCAAACCTGGGTCTTGCATTAGTAACTTATAAGTATAAGGTGATATGATGTACCTTGATACTGACAAACGGTTCATGATTGGAGTCAACAAGATATCATATCTAGAGTGGGTACTAGGAAGTACCAAGGCCCCCTTTTGTACTAATATTGTATCAGCTCGATATCGTACACCACATAGTAGCTGATATATGTCCACTTAAAACCATAACCCAAACCTCATAAGTACATTATAGGAATCTATGCTAAGATAATGCATATGTTGGGTTTCTATATCAATCTTAGGTTAAAAGAGTTAACCTAATGAAAATCATAATTTGGTGCATTGATCATGATACTCTGAAATTCTTATTTCATAAAACTCTATACCAATAAGTATTATCATGATACTCCTTGGTTAGAGTTTTGCCTCCTTATGAAAAACTAAATATGGAGCATCAATCAATATACTCTAAAAGCTAGAAGAATTGTGGTTCCACAAAACTTGAAACTAAAATAGTATAATTGTGATACTACTATAAGTTAAAAATTCCTCCTTGTGTAACTCTAAAGTCAGAAATTTAATCATTCCCTCCATCAGTCACAGAAATTTTAATCTTATGAAACCTTGAAACATCAGTATGACACTCCAAAGTTAAAGAGTTTGATTTTGTACATCAATTTTGTGATTTGAAAAAGTTGGCAAAACTTCACTTGTATGAAACTTGAATTGGAAAAGGGTGTGACTATGATACTACTACACTAATAATATTTTTAAGAACCTTCAATTCAAGAGTATCACCCATGACACTTATTCTTGCAAAGTTTCAGCTTCAAGAACCTTTAAACTTGAGAATAACATTGCAATAGTCATGAATTTTTAAGAACTAATCTTGTAAAATTCTAAAATAGACCATTTCATTTTATACAAACAATAAAATTTCAGCTCCACGAAATGAGTCAAAAAAAAGGGTGTCATTATCATTCTCCCAAAATTAGTAAACTCCCAGCTTTGAGACACTGTAACCTCAACAGTTAACTATGATATGAGTCTAAAGAGCCTCATTACATAAAACTCAAAGGGTGTGTTTGCATGAAGAATGAAATTTGTTTTTTTTTTTTTTTTTTTTTGGGGGGGGGGGGGGGGGGGGGAGGGGTGGGGGGGGGCAAATCAAGCTTGTACGGAGGAAGAAGAGGGGAAGTGTGTCTCCTCCTAATTACTTTCTTGGCCTTATCCAATTTCTGGGCACTTTGGTCTTTCTGATAAAATCCAAACTATTGTGAAGTCCCGTTGCAATAAATGCTTCTTATTTCCTACACATTTTCATCCAAGCAAACACCAAAGAAAGCGTAGATCTATCCCTTACAACAGTATAAGATATATCTGTTCCAAAACTACTCTGCGACCAAATGCTACCAAAATATTAGTGTCAACCATGATCCTAATCAACTCAGGCCAGTCAAGTTTCCAAACTATAAGAAACCTTCATGGATACTAATGTGTCAATTTAGTTAGAATAACATTAGTGTTTCAATCTTTACACACACACACTAGTCTAAAAGTATCAACCATTATAGCATCAACAAAACATGGTTCCAAAAACTATCGAAACAGGATGGTCTAACTAGCACTGTACAATTCCGATGCAAAATCTACACCAATATGGGTATTCGAATGTCTAAACTAACTATACTATACCAGTTTGTACTAGTCTATACCTATGCATATTGATAATACTATCACAACAGCACTGATGATTTCTCAATGAGAAAAAATAGTATAGTGTTTGAATTGGCATTTAAAACGAAACCCTATAAAAAAATGTAGATTCATGCCTCTCGAAGATATTATCTCGGTGCAGAAGATCAGAGCATGGGTTAGGAGATAAATCTTTTTGGATAAGGAAGCGAAGGAATGGATCTCTGGACTCTTTGGATAAGGATAAAAGCGGTCTCTGGACTGGATAACGATGAAAAGCAAAATTAGAATGAATTAAATACGGCATTGCTTCAAATATTATAAGTAAGCAAGCATCGATTGAGAACGACATCCAAAGGTCACGACTGGTCATGCGCATCTGTGAGAGCTAATGGGCAGGATTTGCATCTCCTTGCACGCGATGAATATAATTTGCATTGGGCTTAGCCTGGCTCGCGCATGCATGAGCTTTCTCATAATCATTCAACCGAACAAGAGAGTAACACGTATATAAGTAAGAGTAAGATTGGTTGATTTTTTTATGTGGGACTAAAAGAGTGTTTTCATGAAAAAGAAGGAAAAGTATTGAAGGAACTTTTGGATAGAAAACTTTTGGATATTTGAAATATACTAAATTTTCAACAATTTAATCAATGAAATTCAACCTAAGATATTCCTAAATGAAAGATATCAGCCTACCAGATCATCTAAGAAACTAAAAATGCGAAATTGTTAACAATGATATTCCTTAAGCTGAAAGAATTTCAACATTACATAATTCTAGATTTTACTAAAGTTACAACGAATATGATTTTTAAAAACCTACTCATAAGAAAATAAGCCTATTAATTTGCCCTTCCCACCCATCACCATCTCTTATGTGCGAACAGGCTGAAAGGTATTAGTCGTGGGTACTAAACATGTCATATGTAGCAATAGCAATAATGGGTAGAGATTGAGTTGCTTTAAGATATTCAAACTTTTATAAGACATCCTTTTCCAATAAAATCTTAATATAAGGCCACAATTTAAGCATCGACAGACATATATATTACAATCAATATTTAAGCAAACGAAATCGATCAATGGCTACAAAACACAAAATGCAATGGCGCACATAAAGCCACACGTACAAAATTGGTATAGATAACTTCTAAGACAGCTAGGTCCTACAAAGTTCTTGAAAAGCCTCATCATAAACCTAGCGTCCAGGTTAATTTTCACAAGCATGAATGTAAGAAATTGAATATATGAAATCGACTAAAAGAATTTTTTTTAAAAAAAAATTAAGACTATGAAGATGCAATAGAGAAAGGAGGAGGACACTCACACACACGTCCAGCGGCTGGGTCTTCGCTTCTGCCCCCTTCCACTAGCCTCGAAAGCTCGCAATACACCGCATCATCATCGCGAGATCATCATCGAAAGCAATCTTTTGATTTAATTTTTAAAAAAAAAATCAGAGAGACATGGTCTGGAAAGGAGGAAGAGAGGAGGATATCTTTGAGGAGGAATTTGGATCGGGGAACCGTCCTATGCGAGGATCTCCGCTTCGTCACCTTCTATGCGGACGCTTCCCTCCCGTCTTCGAGCGATCGAGCGAGCCAGCCCAGCGCCAGCAAACAGCAGAGAGGTTCACGCACGAGAAAGGTACGAATCCGCTTTCTCCACGTAGCACATAGCTCTGCGGGAGCCAGATCTGCCGTCCACTAAGCGCATCGCAATGAGATCCGAGGAACTGTCGCGGATACCGTTCGGCATGCACTTTCAGATTCGTGTTCACTAGGCTCGACTCGACGTGCATCGCCATGGCCCATGAGGGATTTTTAGGAAGGAATGGGCTGGGATTTTAGTTGTTAACCAACAAGGAAAAGTCTTTGTGTAGCAAGTCCTATGTGGGCTATATCATTTCTTCTTATTGATCCACATGGATTCTATATGGTCTGACGCGATGGGACAGAATAGCAGGGGGATAATGTTACTTTTTGATCGTACGTCCATTAAAAGTCGTTCAGCCTTTCACCATTGGTGTGCAGACAAAAATACTCTTTCCCTCCAGCCTACTTAAACCCGCCATCTTATTTGGATTTTGCTGATAAAAATTCTTTCTGATTGTAAAACATTCTTCCTGTGGATGATGGTGCCACGGAGCGGGAGTTTGGGGTAAGGTTGTGGTTTATGAGCTTGACGATGGCTTTCAGGATCTCCTACCAGATAGGATGGCGAGTAGAAGTAGGCCTGCATGAAGGTGTTAGTTTGGACCAGCATCACCGCCTTGGCGTACCTTGATGGAAGGGGCTCGATGCCAATGACATCGGCATTCAGGAACTGTATGGTTTCGTCTGAAGATCAATGGTCTTTTTGGTGCGGCGATAGCTTTAGAGGATTCATCAGCTTTGGTGCTAGCTTTTGATGATTCATCAGCTTTGGTTCATCTGTGTTCCTTAAACTCTAACTTCTTAACAGCTTTGCTGCTCAAAAAGCATTAGTTCAACTAGGGTGTCGTGGGTTTTGAACTAGGGTGTCGTGAGTTTTCAACTAGGGTGTCGTGGGTTTTCAACTAATGCTTTGTCTTAACGTTTTCTGAATGGGTGTCGTAGGTTTGAGCTAGGGTATCGTGGGTTTTGAACTAGGGTGTCGTGGGTTTTCAACTAGGGTGTCATAGGTTTTGAACTAATGCTTTGTCTTAACATTTTGAACTAGGGTGTCGTGGGTTTTCAACTAGGGTGTCATGGATTTTGAACTAATGCTTTGTCTTAATGTTTTGAACTAGGGTGTTGTGGGTTTTGAACTAGGGTGTCATGGGTTTTCAACTAGGGTGTTATGGGTTTTGAACTAATGCTTTGTCTTAACGTTTTGAACTAGGGTGTCATGGGTTTTGAACTAGGGTGTCGTGGGTTTTGAACTAATGCTTTGTCTTAACGTTTTGAACTAGGGTGTCGTAGGTTTTGAACTAGGGTGTCGTGGGTTTTCAACTAGGGTGTCGTAGGTTTTGAACTAATGCTTTGTCTTAATATTTTGAATTAGGGTGTCGTGGGTTTCGAACTAGAGTATCGTGGGTTTTGAACTAATGCTTTGTCTTAATGTTTTGAACTAGGGTGTTGTGGGTTTTGAAATAGGGTGTCGTGGGTTTTGAACTAATGTTTTGTCTTACCGTTTTGAACTAGGGTATCGTGGGTTTTGAACTAGGGTGTCGTAGGTTTTGAACTAATGCTTTGTCTTAACGTTTTGAACTAGGGTGTTGTGGGTTTTGAACTAGGGTATCGTGGGTTTTCAACTAGGGTGTCGTGGGTTTTGAACTAATACTTTGTCTTAACGTTTTGAACTAGGGTGTCGTGGGTTTTAAACTAGGGTGTCGTGGGTTTTCAACTAGGGTGTCGTGGGTTTTGAACTAATACTTTGTCTTAACGTTTTGAACTAGGGTGTCGTGGGTTTTGAACTAGGGTGTCGTGGGTTTTGAACTAATGCTTTGTCTTAACGTTTTGAACTAGGGTGTCATGGGTTTTCAACTAGGGTGTCGTGGGTTTTGAACTAATACTTTGTCTTAACGTTTTGAACTAGGGTGTCGTGTGTTTTGAACTAGGGTGTCGTGGGTTTTCAACTAGGGTGTCGTGGGTTTTGAACTAATGCTTTGTCTTAACATTTTGAACTAGGGTGTCATGGGTTTTGAACTAGGGTCTCACAAGTATTATATAAGCATTTGGTACAAGAAAGTCTTAACACAAACTGTAGTTTGGGTAGCAAACAAGGAAAGACCAGTCTTTAACACTTCATCTTCAGAGTTAAAGCTCTCCAACGATGGTAATCTAGTCCTTATACACTCAGAAGCCATTGTCTGGTCATCCAATTCAACCTTCACTGCTTCAAACACCACAGTTTCAGTTCTCCTTGACGATGGCAACCTCGTCTTGAAAGATGACTCCAACTCCCATGTCTTTTGGCAAAGCTTTGACCACCCGACAGACACCTGGCTCCCCGGTGCGACATTGGTGTATGATAAGTTCAGCAGAGTAGGCCGTCCCCTCACTTCGTGGAGGAATTCAGAAGACCCTTCACCTAGGTTGTTCTCCGCTGAGGTGAGCCCGGAGGGAGCCATGCATTTTTCCTTGCTGACGAACAGGTCCGAACGGTACTAGCCTTTCGGGAGCCGAGACACAATCACACTATTTTTCACTGGAACCCTAGAAATGCACAGCTTATATAGCTTCAGCTATGTTGCAGACGTGAACACAAGCAACATGACCTATGTTGTTCAAAATAGCTCTGTTATTGCAAACTTCATGTTAGATTTCACGGGCCAAATGAAGCGATGGCTATGGAACAATGACACGTAGCAATGGTTATTGCATTGCATTTTTCCAAATGATCCATGTCATGTGTACCTAATTCAAAACCTATGACACTCTAGTTCAAAACCCACGACACCTTAGTTCAAAACGTTAAGACAAAGCATTAGTTCAAAACCTACACACCCTAGTTGAAAACCCACGACATCCTAGTTTAAAACCCACGACACCCTAGTTCAAAACCTACAACACCCTAGTTCAAAACCCACGACACCCTAGTTCAAAACGTTAAGATAAAGCATTAGTTCAAAACCTACGACACCCTAGTTGAAAACCCACGATACCCTAGCTCAAAACCTACGACACCGTAGCTCAAAACCTACGACACCCATTCAGAAAATGTTAAGACAAAGCATTAGTTGAAAACCCACGACACCGTAGTTGAAAACCCACGACACCTTAGTTGAACTAATGCTTTTTGAGCAGCAAAGCTGTTAAGAAGTTAAAGTTTAAGGGACACAGATGAACCAAAGCTGATGAATCATCAAAAGCTAGCACCAAAGGTGATGAATCCTCCAAAGCTATCACCGCACCAAAAAGATCATTGATCTCCGAACGAAACCATCCAGTTCCTGAATGCCAATGTCATCGACACCGAGCCCCTTCCATCAAGGTACGCCAAGGCGGTGATGTTGGTCCAAACTAACACCCTCATGCAGGCCTACTCCTACCCGCCATCCTATCTGGTAGGAGATCTTGAAAGCCATCGTCAAGCTCATCCCGCTCCGCTGCACCATCATCCACAGGAAGAATGTTTTACAATCAGAAAAAGTTTTTTATCAGTAAAATCCAAATAAGATGGCGGGTTGAAGTAGGCTGGAGGGAAAGGACATTTTTGTCTGCACACCAATGATGAAAGGCTGAACGACTTTTAATGGATATACGATCAAAGAGTAATATTATCCCCCTACTATTCTGTCCCATCGCGTCAGGCCATATAGGATCTATGTGGACCAATAAGAAGGAGCGGTGCAGTCCACGTAGGACTTGCTGCACCGGGGATGGTATACAAAGTCTTTTCTAACAAACAAAGGCTTGATGCCTGATAGATTTCAAGGCCCATTTTGCATGACCGACTTGAAAGGGATTTGGAGGGGGGGAGGGGTACGGTGGTGTGAGAGAAATAGAGAAGAGAGAAATGGGATCGAGCTTGGAGACGAGGAGATGGAGAGCTTACGGTGGGTTACGGCCGGAGGAAGATGAGGAGGAGAGGATGGATATATGTAGCGAACTTCCACGTAGTTAAAGACAAGGGTCGACATTGATTATCTAAAAATTGATTTGGTTCATGCTCTCTCTTGGCTACATGCACCAATGACAAGGTCTGCTAGTGAATTCATCGCATATATATCCTATAGACTAGAGAGGTTCAAGTTTAAATCACGAGACGTCTATATATGTATTACGAAATATCTCATGAGATGTTTCACATATATCCTGTACGTAGATAGAAGTAGACCTTTTGGTTCATCATTGTTGAGGGGTAAAATCACCATTGCATTAATAATCGTGCAAGAGGTTAGAATCAGCCCTGACTCCCATTTGCTATGCAATACTCATTAGAGATGAATCAGCCTCAGTAGATCGAGGCGCTTTAACCCCTCGGCAAGCCAAGGATTCCCAAGGCTTGGATCACATCTCTCGGCCCCAGCTGAGCTATTGACATCTCTCGGCCCCAGCCGAGCTATGACATCTCTCAGCCCCAGCCGAGCTATTGACATCTCTCGGCCTCAGCTGAGCTATCCCTGTCTCTCGGCCTCTGCCGAGCTATTCCTATTCACCGTGCCCCGCTAGCTGAGCTATCCTTATGCCCCGGCCAGACCCGGGCACTCAAGCACCTCTGCAAAATCCGGCGCACAAGGATTCGAATCAACTATAACTGAATAAGATTTCAGGCGGCGAATCATGCCCAGAGATGGCCTAGGACCCGCAAGAGTGGTCTAGGTCCATATGATCATTAAACCTTATGGCACCAACTAGCTCTCCCAGCCGTCGATCCTCTAACTGACAAGATACGGATCCCGCTGGCCTCATAACAAACTTGATTCGAATCCTAACAGTTTTCAGACCTCATCCAGAGCACGTCCAAGGAATCAGGTGATCGCCTATAAATACCACCACCCTCAAGCCTTTCAGGTACGGCCATTCTACGCCCATTTTTTACACAGATCTTACATTGGCTCTCATTCTCCATTGAAGCTCCCCCTCTGAGCTCGAAGCTCTGGCCAAAAAAGGGGAACTCCTCTGTGAGAGTCTTCTCCATACATCTGCTTGCTGTGAATCTCACTGACTTAGGCGTCGGAGGGTCCTCCGTAGAGGGTAACCCCCACATCACCCTCTGCGCGTGAACTGTCTTGCAGGTTCCACCTCGAAGTAGCGGGATCGGCATCCGGATCAGGAGCCATAAGCGCACCAGAGTCGGAGAATGGATTTTCGCAGCAACAGATTGGCGCTAGAGGAAGGACCTCAATTCCCATAAACTTGTGATCCAGGAGACAAGACTCGAACCAGAGAAAAGCATCCTCTAATGGCCAATCAGCAGAGAGCTACATCTGAAGCTCAAGATCAGGCTGCCTCTCAAAGGCCTGATTCGATCAGCGGTGCAGCACCTTCGCTACCACCACCAGCTGAAACTCCTTCGCAACCAGCAATGGCGGTAACCCTGGACCAGTTCGTCGCTCTGGTTCAGCAGGTCCAAGCATTGACCCAGTCTGTCCAGAGATTCCATGCAATCCCTGGAGCTGCTGTCCCTGTTTCTCAGCCTCATGAGGAGGCCGCTGCCCCTGCCTCGCCAGCGGTCTCTTCCTCCGACCCGCCTGAGGCGACGGATCATGGTCACCGGCCCGCAAAGATGAAGCCAGTGCTACGGCGAGCTGGAGGGAAGAGCCCGCTCAGGTCCAGGCGGGTTCACTCCCCTTCCTCGGTGTCTTCCCAGGATTCGACACCGCTGCCATCTTCTCCTCGCCCAATCCCTCATACCACTTTGGATGAAGGGATCAGACAATAGATGCGGGAGATGTGGCAAGAATGGCGTCGGGAACTAGGTGCCGCCAAGCAAGCTCCTCCATCCCAACCGAAGGTGGAGCGGGGCATCCCCTTCTCCGAGAGGATCATGGGGGGTGTAATTTATTATTTGGAAGCCTCAGTTACAACCGAGTGGCATATTTGGAAGCCTCGGTTACAACCGAGTAGCATCTTGGGAAGGCTCGGCAACACCGAGTAATTTATTATTTGAAGGCTCGGCGACACCGAGTTATTTATTATTTGGAAGCCTCGGTTACAACCGAGTAGCATCTTGGGAAGGCTCGGCAATACCGAGTAATTTATTATTTGAAGGCTCGGTGACACCGAGTAATTTATTATTTGGAAGCCTCGGTTACAACCGAGTAGCATCTTGGGAAGGCTCGGAGTAATTTATTATTTGAAAGCTCAGCAACACCGAGTAATTTATTATTTGGAAGCCTCGGTTACAACTGAGTAATTTATTATTTGAAGGCTCGGCAACACCGAGTAATTTATTATTTACAACCGAGTAGCATCTTGGGAAGGCTCAGCAACACTGAGTGATATATTATTTGAAGGCTCGGCAATACCGAGTAATTTATTATTTGAAGGCTTGGCCATGCCAAGTAATTTATTATTTGAAGGATGAAAAATCTATTCCTCGAACGTGGAACTCGAATGATCTCCATGCATATCATCAGTAAAAGTACATCCTTACTAAACTCATTCTTGTTCATTGAATTAAATTTAGCTTTTGAAGGCCTGCAAAATTCTTATAGCTCTCCTTGAAAGCTACAATGAGAATCAGGTCATATAAATCCTCGGCCGGGCCGAGCGATCTCCGTACCTTGGCAGCGCCAAGTAAAATATAATATTGAAGGCTCGGCAACAACCGAGTAATAAATTTCTTGAAGGCTCGGAAACAACCGAGTAATAAATTTCTTGAAGGCTCGGCTACAACTGAGTAACGATCTTCGTACCTTGGCAGCGCCAAGTAAAATATAATCTTGAAGGCTCGGCTATAACCGAGTAACGATCTCCGTACCTTGGCAGCGCCAAGTAAAATATAATCTCTACAAATCCTCGGCTGGGCCGAGCGATCTCCGTACCTTGGCAGCACCAAGTAAAATATAATCTTGAAGGCTCGGCTACAACCGAGTAACAATCTCCGTACCTTGGCAGCGCCAAGTAAAATATAATCTTGAAGGCTCGGCTACAACCGAGTAACGATCTCCGTACCTTGGCAATGCCAAGTAAAATATAATCTTTTAAATCCTCGGCTGGGCTGAGTGATCTCCGTACCTTGGCAGTGCCAAGTAAAATATAATCTCTTGAAGGTTCGGCTACAACCGAGTAACGATCTCCGTACCTTGGCAGTGCCAAGTAAAATATAATCTTGAAGGCTCGGCTACAACCGAGTAACGATCTCCGTACCTTAGCAGCGCCAAATAAAATATAATCTTGAAGGCTCGGCTACAACCGAGTAACGATCTCCGTACCTTGGCCGCGCCAAGTAAAATATATTTGACAAACCTCGGCTACAATCGAGTAACGATCTCCGTACCTGTTGGGAATTATATCCTAAAGCCAATCATTTGATGATTATGCTGATGTAAATTGTATATAAATTGATATATTAATAAAAGTTATTTGGTAGTTTATTCATTACAAGAACATCTTCTTAAAACTTCTAATAGTAATGAAGCCCTCAGGATCTTCCTTCACGATAAAGGAGGATTTATCTTTGAAGGTCCTTAAAAGAGTTCACGACCAAATGATATACTATGACAGGGCCATAGTACTATCAATTATAGGATGTTGTATATCATATTTGTTGGTTGTCCTCTTAACCAAGGAGTGTAGAGACACTAGTATGACATACAGGTGAAAGTGTAGGAATACATTTCACCGAATGTGACTCATTTTCGGATACTCTACTGTCAAGAGTTAATCCGAGAAGATATAGGTATAAGTATCCTTAAGACCTGAAGATCACAACCAGTGGCTTACAAGAAACTCATTGTACTTAGGTGCCGGACCACCTGGATTTCTAATCTAGCTACGAAAGGTTACTGGGTGCAGTCAAGTACTTGTGGTAGTCAGTTGTGGATCAAGATAGAATTTGACCTATCCCGTTAAAAGGAGAAATGCTTGTGTTTTAATTTAGCAAGACCTTGGCCAAGGCACTTCATGTGAAAGTCACATGATCACTAAAATTGAAATCACTTTATGGATTTGCTGTTTAGAGTTGACAGGCTCGTAAGCCATCCTTAGCATTTGTGGTCAAGAGGATGAATTATACTGTAAATGTTTCTTAGGATTCTTTGAGTTTGCTCGGCAACTCTTCGACCTATCCGGACGTCGGGTTCCATTGCTAGATGGGCACATCGATTAATATAGAAAATTGTTTCTATGCTATCGGCTTAGGTTCGAACCTAGAGAGTCACACGCATAGAAGTTTCATAGGATGATCTATTTGCTGATCAACGATTGAGAATCGTATATGATTTAATTAATCAATTTGATTGATTGAATTATCTCAATTGGATTAAGTACAAGTGAATAAGATTCAATTTGGTTTAAGTCTATTAGAAGGACTAATTAATTTCAAATATTGATTTGAAATTAGATTTGATTTGGATTTAAATAGATTCAGGATTAGCCAAATTTGATTTGAGCTAGGACCATGATCTATATTGGTTTAATCCAATAAATTTAAATTAGCTTAAAACCAAAAATCCAAACCCCATGTGTGAAAAAGGTTTTCTCGCATGATGAGATAACTAAAATCTCATCTCATGAGAAATTAAATTCTCATGCAGAATTTAATTTATAACTTTTAGTCTTCTTCAAATGATTCCCAAGTTCAAGAAAAATAAATTTTGCTAAAATGTGCCTCTTTAGAAGAGCACTCCACACAACTCTCCGTGCATTGACAAGTGTGTGAATTAATGTGCCTCTTTGGAAGAGCACTCCACACAACTCTTCATGCATTGATAAGTGTGTAAATTTAATATGTCTATTTGGTTTTCACAAAAACAGCGGAATTCTAAATGTTAGAATTCAATAGGCTGGCTAATATGAAACTATAAATAGAGGACATCCCTCACTAGATAACACAAACACAAGATCAAAAGAGATCAAAAAATTTCTAAACAGTTAGAACCAAGTGTTACAGTTCTAAGAGTTAGAACAGAAAATTCTAGTGTGATTTTAGTGTTAGCAAAAGCTTGGTGGATCTTGGAGGAAGATTCAAGTGGAAGAATTCAAGATCAGCAAAATTATTTTTCCGTGAGCTAGCACTCCCGGGAATTCGATCATTCGGGGGCTTCGCGTGGACAATACTAGAGGCCGAACGATTGAACGGCTACAGAGCACAAAGGATTTACCTACTGTTCTTAAGGTGAGTGATTTGATCCTTAGATCTTAAGGCAGGCTTCAAGATGAGTAGTATGACTTCTCATCTTGAAGATTAAGATATGATCTTAATTATTTAATTTATATGTAATACTTAGATCAAACGATCTTATAATATAAGGCAAAGATATGATCTTGATGCATGTTAGAAAGATTAATATGTAATCTTTAAATTTTCGCATTGATAATTGTTATCAAATTTTAAAATATGCATGCCTCGGGGATTAACTCTCCCAACAAATGGTATCAGAGCAATGGTTTCTTATTGATCTAATTTATTGCATATAAATTAATGTTCTTATTAATTATGTAATTATGGCTAAAACTAATCGCAAGGCTATATGGTATGGATTGAAAATCCAAATTACCCATTCAATGAGGTATTCTGTGACATATTACCGTGCTATTGTTTTATCATTGATGCTCAATCCAAAGATAATTTAAATTGAGCTTAAGCATCAAAACATAGATTACACGCACTCTCAGAAGATGTTTTATATTTGATACATATTGATGTTGTATAAAAGCATGATATTTGCATGTTTAGTATAAAACATATATATGATATATGATGGCATGATGTCTATGTTACGAAACATACAAATATTTATGAGAGTCTAATTTAAATGTCAAATGTTAATTCATAATCTCTTTAGATATGATCTAAATATAGGAATTATGAGTAGTAACATAATACATGTGATGCTTGATTGAAATATATGACATGTAAACATAAATATATTTAATCTTTTGGGTTAGCTAAATTGGGTCCATAAAGGGTTAGACCCTAAGGTTTAAATCAACTGGACTAAAAGAGTATTTGAACAAATCTAATTAGATTAGGTTAAGAATGCTCCAAATCAAACAATAGTTGTAGTTGATCATGTCCTTCTCTTTGATTAAACCAAATGGAAGTAGATTAGGCTCCATGGTTGAGCATGAATATCTTAGATGGTCAAATCAGAATTGGTTAACCATATGATGTCAAGGTGAGTTGGCAAGTTGCTCTAGGATCAACGATCGAATGATTTTTAATTAGGAGCTACTCGTATTGATCCATCTTTAACGAGTTAATGGCATATCCCTCCCATCGATCTCACTCACCTGGTCAATGTGGTGAACCATTTATAATTCAGATCATTTACCTGATTCGGGTTGACCCATGCCTGTAAGGAAATCAGTCTGACTGATTTAGGTGCCACTTAACCTGACTTAATCTTGTTTCATTCTACCCATTTCATACATTCAGTGGGAGAACTTGATTAGTCAATTTGTCTTCAAATTATAAAATCCTCTAAAATTATTAAGTCCTTAAAATGAAATAGTTATATAATAACTAGATCATAGCCTCCCATTAAGGTGGGTGATAATGAGTCCGATGTCTTGATAATCATTGGAGGCACTCCATGCCTGGTGCTTGTCAACCATCGGAATTATTATTCATTATATAATAAGTCAGCGTAACTATTAAATGACAGTCAGGTGAGCCGAGCTTCACTCGGGCTTGGTTGTCTATTGATAGGTTATACTGATTATATCATTTAATGGTTGGACCTAACCAGAACTTTCAGTGGAGGCACTCCATGCCTGCTGAAGAGGTACATGGGGCAAAACTAAATACTAAGAATTATTTTGGAAAATAATTAGTTTTGAACCTACTCTTAGATGCATATGGGTTGGCCAAGCTTAACTTGGGCCTGTATGTAGTCTATGTAGATTTTAGTGCCCGCTAAAAAATTAAGAATAATTCTTTGAATTGGGGTATAGAGGCTGCCAATTTAAACAAAATAGTGAGAGAATCTTTAGACTAAAGTCCAAGTCTCTAGACTGAATCAATTTATATACTAATAAACTTTAGTTTTTCCTTATGCAGTAAATGGCCACTAATTTATCATTAAGGTCCCTATTGGATAGTGACAAGTTGAATGGTTCAAATTTCAATAGCTGGTTTAGAAAACTTAAGATCGTCCTTGAGCATGAGAGGATTCTATATATTCTTAATAATCCTGTACCAAAGATACCTGATGCAAACACATAAAGTTCTGAGAAAGACACTTATCAGAAGTGGCTCAATGATAGAACTAGCGTACGTTGCATCATGCTAGCAGCAATGAACGATGAATTCGGTCGCCCGTTCGAGAATGTTCAGCCAAAAGAAATCATTCAAGCGTTGAATGAATCTTTCGGCACACCTGACGACGTTGAAAGGCACAAGACTAGTTGTGCTATTTTTAATGCTCGAATGAGAGATGGATCTCCTGTCACTGATCATGTATTGTACATGATTGAGAAGATAGAACTGCTAAGCAAGCTCGGCTTTCCCCTACATGAGCAATTGGGAAAAGATGCTATCCTGAATTCTTTGCCTCCATCCTTCCGACCTTTTCTTACTCATTTTTGAATGACAAAGCCTGCAGTCAACTACCACGGTTTGTTGGGGTTGTTACAGAACTTTGAGAAGGATAATCAGCTCTCTAAGGGTTTGGTTAATGTGGTTGAAGGATCTAAGGTAGGGCGTCAACCCTTTGGGAAGGAAAGAAGAAAAAGAATAAGAATAAGGTGCAACATGCTAGGACATCTATAAGGGGTCTGATACAGAAGAAGAAAGTTGATAAAAGTTAAGCTGAATGCTTTCATTGCAAGATGCAAGGGCACTGGAAGAGGAACTGTCCTCTTTACATTGCCACACTTGATCCAAACAGGCCGAAGAAGAAAAAGGGGCAAGATGTTGCTCAACAAGGTATTTATATGATAACACCTTGTAATTTTTCTGTATATGATAATCAGACCTGGGTATTGGATACCATGAGTCCTTTTAACATTTGCAATTCATTGCAGAGACTACAGGTCACTAAAAGATTTGAGGATAATGAAAGATTCCTTAATGTCGGCGATGAAAGATTAGTTCCAGTTCTGGCATTACGAGTTCTTGAAATAGTTTTCAATAGAAATATCATTATACTAAATGATTGTCATTTTTGCCCAACGTTCTTGTTGAACGTAATTTCTGTAGGCCTTCTGGCCAAAAGTCATTATTAAATTTCAATAAAGGATGTTACTTTGAATATCATTATGAATGGAGTCACTGTAATGACTGGGCATTTATCTAATGGCATTTATATATTATCACAGCCTGTGAATGTAGTGTGCAAATCAAGTAAGCACCCTAGAACAACTGATGTCACAGACATTTATCTTTGGCACCATCGGCTGGGTCATATCAATAAGAACATATTAAATAGGTTAACTTAGGATGGCATCCTTCAAGTTGATGATTGTGAATCATTAACTACCTGTGAATCATGTCTTCTTGGTAAAATGACCAAGTCATTTTTTACTAGAAAAGGTGAAAGAGCTAAAGAGCTATTAAGTCTAGTACATACTGATGTATATGGACCAATGAGCACTTGTGCCAAAGGTGGATATTACTACTTCATTACTTTTACAGATGACTTTTCTAGGTTCGGTTATGTCTATCTTATGCGACATAAATCTGAATCGTTTGAAATGTTCAAACAATATCATAAAGAAGTAGAAAAACAAACAGAAAAATGTATTAAGATCCTTCGATCAGATCGAGGAGGCGAATACCTTTCCAATGACTTTATGACATATTTAAGGGAGAATGGGATTCTCTTCCAATGGATTCCTCCAGAAATACTACAACATAACGGTGTGTCAGAAAGGAGGAATCAAACTCTGTTAGACATGGTTCGGTCCATGATGGGTTTTGCAAGCTTGCCAATATCCTTTTGGGGATATGCATTAGAATCAGCTTGTCATATTCTCAATAAGGTTCCAAGTAAGTCTGTTTCAAAAACTCCACATGAGATGTGGTATGGACATAAACCGGTAATCACCTATCTGAGAGTCTAGGGGTGTCCAGCTTATGTGAAACGTGCAAAATCAGACAAACTTGAACCCAAATCTGACAAATATTTTTTCATCGGCTATCCGAAAGAAACCAAAGGATATTACTTCTACAATACTGAAGAACAAAAGTTGTTCATTAGTAATAGAGCAGTTTTTCTTGAAAATGAGTTCCTTAGTAAAGAAACAAATAGCTCTAATGTTGAACTTGAGGAAGTTCATCAAGTAGAAGGAACAACACAAACCAGTGAACCCTTAGAATCTGAGTTGATTAGATCAAACTCAAAACCCATTTTAGATGCACCATTAAGGCGATCTGGTAGAGTACCATATCAACCGGACAGATACTTAGGTTTCTTAGTCCAGAATGATGATCCTGTTGAACTCGATGAGAACAACAAGGATCAGATCACCTATATGGATGCTATGCAAAGGACTGACTCTAATAAATGGCTTGATGCCATGAAATCCGAACTTGATTCTATGAAGGACAATAATGTATGGACATTAGTTGACCCACCCAAAGGGATAAAACCCATAGGGTGTAAGTGGGTTTTTAAGAGGAAAAGAGGCACAGACGGAAAGGTTGAGACCTATAAAGCACGTCTGGTTGCCAAGGGGTATCGTCAACATTATGGTATTGACTATGACGAAACGTTTTCTCCTGTGGCAATGCTGAAATCCATTCGGATTATGCTAGCTATAGCAGCACACTTAGATTATGAGATTTGACAAATGGATGTTAAAACCGCTTTTCTAAATGGTGATTTAGAAGAACAGGTGTATATGATACAGCCTAAAGGTTTTATATCTAAAGACGAGTCTAAAGTGTGCGGGCTACAGAAGTCTATTTATGGACTTAAGCAAGCATCTAGGAGTTGGAACATACGATTTGATAAACTGATCAAATCTTATGGCTTTATTAAGAATAAAGAAGAACCTTGCATTTATAAATGGGCTAACGGTTCCGTTATTGTATTTCTTGTATTATATGTGGATGACATTCTCTTAATCGGGAATGATGTCCCAGCATTACAAGGAATAAAGATATGGTTATCATCATAATTCTTCATGAAAGATCTGAAAGAAGCATCATACATCCTAGGGATGAAGATCTATAGAGATAGATCTAAGAGGATGCTTGGTTTATTCCAATCTACGTACATTGACACAGTGCTAAAGAGGTTTAGCATGGAGAATTCCAAGAAAGGCTATCTTCCGATAGGCCATGGAATTCATCTTTCTAAGAAGGATTGTCCGACAACTTCTGATGAAAGAGAATGTATGAGTCGAATTCCATATGCTTCGGCAGTAAGATCGATTATGTACACCATGACATGTACAAGACCAGATGTGGCATACTCACTAGGAGTAGTGAGTAGATACTAATCTGATCCAGGAGAAAAATACTGGCAAGTTGTTAAGACAATCCTTAAGTATTTGAGAAATACTAAGGACCAGTGGTTAGTCTATGGAGAGTCTGATTTGAAACTTGTTGGATATACTGATTCCAGTTTCCAATCAGATCATGATGATAGCAAAAGTGTATCGGGTTTCGTGTTTATCCTAAATGGTGGAGCTGTTTGCTGGAAAAGTTCCAAGTAACATATAGTGGTAGATTCGGTGTGCGAGGCAGAGTACATCGCTGCATCAGATGCTGCGAAAGAATCTGTGTGGCTGTGAAAGTTTATCTCCGAGCTTGGAGTGGCACCTTCCATAGATGAACTAGTCCTATTGTACAGTGACAGTACTGGTGCCATAGCTCAAGCAAAGGAACCACGAGCACATCAGCGCACCAAGCACATACTGCGTCGGTTTCATCTTATACGAGAGATTATAGACCGAGGTGACATAAATCTTCAGAAGATTGATGGAAAGGAAAACCTAGGTGACCCATTTACTAAAGCACTCAGCATCAAGGAGTTTGATGACTATAAATTGAAGATGGGTATTAGATACTGTAATGAGTGGATTTAGGCTAAGTGGGAGTTTGTTGGGAATTGTATCCTAAAGCCAATCATTTGATGATTGTGCTGATGTAAATTGTATATAAATTGATATATTAATAAAAGTTATTTGGTAGTTTATTCATTACAAGAACATCTTCTTAAAACTCCTAATAGTAATGAAGCCCTCAGGATCTTCCTTCATGATAAAGGAGGATTTATCTTTGAAGGTCCTTAAAAGAGTTCGCGACCAAATGATATACTATGACAGGGCCATAGTACTATCAATTATAGGACGTTGTATATCATATTTGTTGGTTGTCCTCTTAACCAAGGAGTGTAGAGACACTAGTATGACATACAGGTGAAAGTGTAGGAATATATTTCACCGAACGTGACTCATTTCTGGATACTCTACTGTCAAGAGTTAATCCGAGAAGATATAGGTATAAGTATCCTTAAGACCTGAAGATCACAACCAGTGGCTTACAAGAAACTCATTGTACTTAGGTGCCGGACCACCTGAATTTCTAATCCAGCTACGAAAGGTTACTGGGTGCAGTCAAGTACTTGTAGTAGTTAGTTGTGGATCAAGATGGAATTTGACCTATCCCGTTAAAAGGAGAAATGCTTGTGTTTCAATTTAGCAAGACCTTGGTCAAGGCACTTCATGTGAAAGTCACATGATCACTAAAATTGAAATCACTTTATGGATTTGCTGTTTAGAGTTGACAGGCTCTTAAGCCATCCTTAGCATTTGTGGTCAAGAGGATGAATTATACGGTAAATGTTTCTTAGGATTCTTTGAGTTTGCTCGGCAACTCTTCGACCTATCCGGATGTCGGGTTCCATTGCTAGATGGGCACATCGATTAGTATAGAAAATTGTTTCTATGCTACTGGCTTAGGTTCGAACCTAGAGAGTCACACGCATAGAAGTTTCCTAGGATGATCTATTTGCTGATCAACGATTGAGAATCGCATATGATTTAATTAATCAATTTGATTGATTAAATTATCTCAATTGGATTAAGTACAAGTGAATAAGATTCAATTTGGTTTAAGTCTATTAGAAGGAATAATCAATTTCAAATATTGATTTGAAATTAGATTTGATTTGGATTTAAATAGATTCAGGATTAGCCAAATTTGATTTGGGCTAGGACCATGATCTATATTGGTTTAATCCAATAAATTCAAATTAGCTTAAAACAAAAAATCCAAACCCCATGTATGAAAAAAGTTTTCTAACATGATGAGATAACTAAAATCTCATCTCATGAGAAATTAAATTCTCATGCAGAATTTAATTTATAACTTTTAGTCTTCTTCAAATGATTCTCAAGTTCAAGAAAAATAAATTTTGCTAAAATGTGCCTCTTTGGAAGAGCACTCCACACAACTCTCTGTGCATTGACAAGTGTGTGAATTAATGTGCCTCTTTGGAAGAGTACTCCACACAACTCTTCATGCATTGATAAGTGTGTAAATTAATGTGCCTCTTTGGAAGAGCACTCCACACAACTTTCCGTGCATTGACAAGTGTGTGAATTAATATGCCTCTTTGGAAGAGCACTCCACACAACTCTTCATGCATTGATAAGTGTGTGAATTTAATATGTCTCTTTGGTTTTCACAAAAACAGCGGAATTCTAAATGTTAGAATTTAATAGGTTAGCTAATATGAAACTATAAATAAAGGACATCCCTTACCAGATAACACAAACACAAGATCAAAAGAGATCAAAAAAATTCTAAACAGTTAGAACCAAGTGTTACAGTTCTAAGAGTTAGAACAGAAAATTCTGATGTGATTTTAGTGTTAGCAAAAGCTTAGTGGATCTTGGAGGAAGATTCAAGTGGAAGAATTCAAGATCAGCAAAATTATTTTTCCGCGAGCTAGCACTCCCAGGAATTCGATCATTCGGGGGCTTCGCGTGGACAATACTAGAGGCCGGACGATTGAACGGCTGCAGAGCACAAAGGATTTACCAACTGTTCTTAAGGTGAGTGATTTGATCCTTAGATCTTAAGGCAGGCTTCAAGATGAGTAGTATGACTTCTCATCTTAAAGATTAAGATATGATCTTAATTATTTAATTTATATGCAATACTTAGATCAAACGATCTTATAATATAAGGCAAAGATATGATCTTGATGCATGTTAGAAAGATTAATATGTAATCTTTAAATTTCCGCATTGATAATTGTTATCAAATTTTAAAATATGCATGCCTCGGGGATTAAATCTCCCAACAGTACCTTGGCAGCGCCAAGTAAAATATAATCTTTTAAATCCTCGGCCGGGCCGAGCGATCTTCGTACCTTGGCAGCGCCAAGTAAAATATAATCTCTTGAAGCCTCGGCCAAGCCGAGTGGCGGTCTCCATACCTTGGCCGTGCCAAGTAAAATATATTTGACAAATCTTGGCAACAACCGAGTAATAAATTTCCTGAAGACTCGGCAACAACCAGTAATATATTTCTAAACGCTCGGCAACAACCGAGTAATAAATTTCCTGAAGACTCGGCAAAAACCGAGTAATATATTTCTGAAGGCTTAGCAACAACCGAGTAATAAATTTCCAGAGCCTCGGCTACAGCCGAGTGATATATTTCTAAAGCCTCGGCCAAAGACCGAGTGATATATTTCTGCAGCCTTGGCCAAAGACCGAGTGATATATTTCCAAAGCCTCGGCCAAGACCAAGTGGTATGTTTCTGAAGCGACCGAATGATCTGTCTCTAGATAATCTACGAAGCCTCGGCTGAGACCGAGTGATACATTTTAGAAGCCTCGGCTAATCGGAGCGATACAGCACTAAAGCTTCGTCCCAACCGGATAATTTCTCGGACACTCTAGCGCAACTAAAGCGCCTTATTTTACTTCAGCAAGAGGGCCGCCCAGGCCTTTCTCTAACCTACACAGAGATAAACACTTCCTCCACAGAGGATCGAATGACATGTCCCCCAAATAAGATTGCTCCAAAATTCTACTCCCTATATCCGAAATTACACTTCGGACTAAGGAGTGGGGGGCATGTGTTGAGGGGTAAAATCACTGTTGCATTAATAATCGTGCAAGGGGTTAGGATCAGTCCTGACTCCCATTTGCTGTGCAATACTCGTTAGAGATGAATCAGCCTCAGTGGGTTGAGGCGCTTTAACCCCTCGGCGAGCCAAGGATTCCCAAGGCTTGGATCACATCTCTCGGCCCCAACCGAGCTATTGACATCTCTCGGCCTCCGCCGAGCTATTCCTATTCACCGTGCCCCACCAGCCGAGCTACCCTTATGCCCCGGCCAGACCCGGGCACTCAAGCACCTCTATGGAATCCGGCGCATAAGGTTTCGAATCAACTATAACTGAATAAGATTCTAGGCGGCGAATCATGCCTAGAGATGGCCTAGGACCCGCAAGAGTAGCCTAGGTCCATGTAATCATTAAACCTTATGGTACCAACTAGCTCTCCTAGCCATCGATCCTCTAACTGACAAGATACGGATCCTGCTGGCCTCATAACAAACTTGATTCGAATCCTAACAGTTTTCGGACCTCATACAGAGCACGTCCAAGGAATCAAGTGATCGCCTATAAATACCACCACCCTTAAGCCTTTCACGTACGGCCATTCTACGCCCATTTTTTACACAGATCTTACACTAGCTCTCATTCTCCATTGAAGCTCCCTCTCTGAGCTCGAAGCTCTAGCCAAAAAAGGAGAACTCCTCTGTGAGAGTCTTCTCCATATATCTGCTTGCTGTGAATCTCTACTGACTTGAGCATCGGAAGGTCCTCCATAAAGGGCAACTCCCACGGTACTCTTTGTATGAACTGTCTTACAGGTTCCATCTCGAAATAACGAATCGGTATCTGAATCAGAAGCTAGAAGCGCATCCGAATCGAAAAATAAATTTTCACAGCAACAATCGTTAGTCTAGATCCTTGATTTTAAATAACAATATTACGCGGCCAGTTGGTGTTGTATGAGAGTGACGTCTGTAATCGCAAGTACACCTTTATTAGGATCATCTGCTTGTCAGTCTCTCATTCCGAAAGACCGAAAACTCTGGTCCTGATTAACGAAAGAGCTTTCCAAAAGCTCACAACAAAGCAAAAGAACGGACGTGGGAGAAAAGGGTGGCGGGCCGGGGGGCTTTTTGAGATTATCAAAAAAAAAAAAAAAAAAAGATAATATATTATAATGGAAAGTTCACTAAGCTTTGCGTGGATATCATGATATATGGCTAGCTAGAACTTTGTAGTGTACTTTAATGCGTTCTGTTGGATTAAAAGGCGAGGAGTGTGCTTGCAATGATCGATGTTAAAAGGATCAAACCTAGTCTTTCCCATTAAAAATCAAAACAAATTGCACCAATCATTCAACTGCAAGTTCTAACGTTTGAATATCGTTGTGGTAAACTTAATTACGTTACAATCAGAAATATTTAAAATGACAAATTGTGATTGACTTCATACTATGGACTGGCTCACTTCCCACTTCGGAAAGACAAATAGCTAGCTAGGAACGAATTACAAAGGCATTAACAGTGGATCTAAGCTAAAGCTAGCTGCACTTACTTCTCTAAGCTCAGTTACGCTATTGTGTTGGACTAGTTTGATTTTGATGTGAAACCCCTTCTTTGTATTGCCATCTTTCATTTATATACTAAACTAATTATAGAGGAGAACAATCATAAGAAACTTCCCACGACCTTCGCTCTATATGGTTTGTCTTGCAACTACCTTATATTTATTATCTTGTTAACAGCCTTTATTATTCCACTGAGGAGAATAACTATTACAAAATTCCAACCAAGTTTTTCAATCTGAGTTGTCTTGTGACTACTTTGGTAACATCTTTCCATGGTCTTCACATGTTTTTGAGGCTACTTCGATCCATATTCTTGATTTTTTTTTATTTTTAATTATAGCACATTTTGGATCTTGTAACTATCATCATCATCTCCATTGACTGAATAAATTACTCGGGTAACCGAGGTTAAATGCTTCGTCCAACCTCTTTCAACTCTATTGACTAATTTCTGGACCGAAAGAGTACTTCTAATTAATACTTTGATTTTCAATCCTTCTCTGATCAAATATATTATTTATCAAGACCATGCTCCATTGTAGGCTTCCAGCTTTGGTTTCACTGATTGGTTTCCCCGGACGGTCTCTTGAAACAACAATCTAGATTTTATTAATCTTATTTACTCCATGCCAGCTTTCTTGTAGTAGATTCATGAAGAGATAAAATATATGCTACCGACTGATAATTACATTTTAATAATAAATATGCGGAGGAATGCGGATCACCAACTACCAGCCTTAGCAGCCACTTGCCATGGACAAAATTAAAAAAAAATAAAAAAATAAACACGTCGATAGAATAGTGCAACAGCCTGGTTAGGTGAATTGTTATTAAATAATTAATTCTGGAATGAATCCCTATCATTCTAAAAGTTGTGCTAGCTACTATATGGATTTCACTTTGTTGGCATGCCTCCACTAACATAAAACAAAGCTAAATCTTGATCAACTGCCATGGTGAAGACCATTGAAGAACGTGATCAAGCCGAGGTTTAGAATATTTGATATGAAGAAACTTCCAATAAACTGGACCAACATCAATGCTCTCCGAGGCATGCCACTGGTCTTACTAGGCAATTGATCACAAGCACAATTATTGACCAACTCCATCGGCCAATACAAGCCTTGGAGAAATTAACAATTGCAATGAATATACCTCACACACATATATAATTCTCATCATGCCATGTCCACAGCTCATCAAGCCCTTAATAATGCAGCCACACATGGGAGCCATTAATACTTGAGGAGATTCTTAAGTATAGCTTAAGGATAGCCTATTGGCATATTGACTCTCTTCACTCTCCAAATAAAAAATTGAGCTCTTGAAAACTTTCATTTTGATGTACAAAGACCTTTTGATTCATCTTCATCGCGAGATAGTAGCATGCAGTAATAAGTCTTTTAATTACTATCAAGATCATCATCAAATTGGTCTTCAAAGCCGAAATGAAGTAAAACCACTATAATTTTATAAAGATAAATTTTATCTTTGACTCGCTAACTTAATGATATTTAAAAGATAAATGAATGAAATGTATCTTTTATGTAGCAAAACAAAAATTTTAGAATCCTTTAATTGTTTGGATCAATGGCCTGGTAGTAATTCCTTTTCATTTCTGTCCTTTGGTTGTAGGATCAGCGATGGTGCAAACTAAAATGATAGAAATGTAAAAGAAATAAAAGCAAATAAATTTTTCATGGAGTGCAACCATTATTTGTAAATAAAAAAATAATAATACTATCCAATAACAAATGTGAAACATAGAATCTAGAAACTGAATTTTCATCAAACTTTGATGTTAGCCGGAATCGCTTTTGAGACCAAATTTTCACATTCGATGGAAATTATCAATTTTTTAATTTAATCATAATATCATCCAGTCAAAGGATTTTTTTTTTTTTATACAAACGAGCGATCACGTCTAGCACGAGTCAGCCCAGATAGATCAGAGTACAAAATTTGCTGCAAAGAAGCAGGCAGGAGTCATCCGGCATCAAAATCCATGGACCTGAAAGCAGAGCCACTGAAGCAGCAATCCAATCCGCCGCCGAGTTGGCTTCGCGATATATATAACGGGTCTGGACGCAATCAATCTCCCATAGAATAGCTCAAATGTCCAACAAAATCGGATTAGATTGAGCAGGAGGGCAATTCTGCATCTGAATCCAAGTAATGACCGACATAGAGTCGCCCTCAATACAAATTTTCTGAGCATGAAGAACCCGAGCAGTATAAAAAATACTCGTCCAAGCCACGTAAAGCTTGATCACGAAGACAGAGGAGTCGAAAAAATCAAAACCTTCTGCCGCCAAAAGGTTACCATGAGGTTCTTGAATAATGAACGCTGACCCAGCAATTTTTTTTATGGATACTTTCGTTAAAATTAACTTTGATAAACCCTGAAAAGTAGCTCCCAAGACATAAGAACCTATGCCCGCACCTTCCGTATGATGCGCCGCCATCCCCATGTCAGATGGAAATCCATGATGCCAGGCCTCCCGTCATCATGCATCCATCCATCCATCGCAAGGTCGACTCCTATTTAGTATTTATACCCCGCCGTGCTCTCCGCTATGCTCCCCACTGTCGGCAGCACCGAGAGCGAGGGAAAGAGAGAAGAGAAGAAGAAGAAGAAGAAAGGTGCGATCGATCATGGGCAAGGTGAGCTTCAGTTCCACCGAATTCCTCGATCGATCGCTAAACTTCTCGCCGATTTTTCCTCTGAATTGCGGGTTTTTCTGATCGCAGGAGGGAGGACTAGAGGTGAAGAAAGACGATGGTACGGACATCGTCGTCTTGAAGGTCGACTTGCATTGCGAGGGATGCGCCGAGAAGCTGATGAAATCCGTCAGGGAATTGGATGGTAATGTCCTATTTCAAATCGGATCCATCTCGAACCGTTTCGATCGATTGGACATCTCTGACGGTGGAATTGTAAATTAACGTACAGGGGTGGAAAAGGTGAAGGCGGACGTCGGCGGCGAGAAGCTGATGGTGAGGGGGAAGGTAGATCCGGGGAAGATCCGCGTTCGAGTGGCGACCAAGACCCAAAGGAAAGTCGAGCTCGTCTCCCCGGCCAATCCCCCCGGAGAGAAAATCGACTCCAAAAACCCCGTCGACGAGAAAGACACCGAAAAGCCCTGCTGTAACAAATGCAAATATGTATGACTTATTTTCCTTTTTTTTTTTCAAAAGAAAAAAAAAAAGCAACGATTCATGATCGATCTCTTTATTTGTTTTGTAAAATGAATCGATGATGATGATGATTATTATTATTTGAATTTTTCCTAGACGACGGTGGTGCTGAAGATTCACCTCCACTGCGATGACTGCATCTGCCAGATCAAAAAAGCGATTAAAAAATAAAAGGTAAAATCTTGTTTAATATTTTTTTTTAAAAAAAATAATCTGAATTCACTTTCAATTTTATGCCGGAAAAATGCCCCTGATGGTTTCAACCATTTGGATGGGCAGGAGTTAAGTGTGTGGACGTGGACAAGCAGACGGATCTGGTGACCGTGAAGGGGATGATGAACAAGGAGGAGCTGGACCCTGATGTTCTCAACAAGAAGCTGAATCGGTTGGTGATGGAGCCCGAGAAGAACGACGGCGGGGAGAAGGAGGGCAAGGGCAGCAACCAGAAGGAGAAGGGCGACGGCGGGGAGAAGAAGGAGAAGGGCAGCGACAAGAAGGAGAATGGCGGCGGCGGGGAGAAGAAGGAGAAGGGCGACGGCGGGGAGAAGAAGGACAAGGGCGACGGCGGGGAGGAGAAGGACGACGGCGGGAAAGCGGCGCCGGCGGTGGGGGTGGCGAACCCGATGGGCTGCCACGCGGGAGGGTACCCTTACTCTTACCCTTGCCCTTACCCTTACCCTTATCCTTACCGCGTCCAGATGATTCATGCGCCCCAGTTGTTCAGCGACGAGAACCCGAACGCTTGCTCCGTTATGTGAAACGGCTTTTAATTTCGGTGGTTTAATGGAACGTAGTCAAGGAAGGAAGGAAGGATATGGGAAAATAGGAATTTGGTGTCAGCTTTTTGTCGACGATATAATTATTTGTTTGGTCTGATGTGACGTCCAACGGGGTCTCTTTAATTACTATTCGTCGATTTTTCTGATGACTAATCGAGGAAGAATATGTATGTCACGCCAAGTCGGTTCATTATTATTTCTAAGATTTAGAATTGGTTCACGGAAATTCTGCACTCCGGAAAAAAGTAGTAATCGATTATCTGTTCGGTCGGACTTAGCATTCTCGACCATTGGCTTGAACAGCTCTCTACTGAAGGTGTCAGATCAGATGGACGATGTCATACATGATTCCAGTTGCAAAGTCACATGAAATGAAACCTTTGGCCTTCATTCCCCAGTTAGTTGTTCGTCATTTGGCTAACATTAACGTGGTCCCATTAATTGTATAGCCTTTGCCGTGATTCCGTTATTTTATTTGTTTTTTTAGTTTGTTGCCCTCCATCTTATCTAGACATGTCATGTAAGCAAGCTTATCCATGGAATTGACAAAACAATCTTTTCACTTTGGTTAGGACGGCTGCTGCTATCCCTTTTATTGTTGTTGGTATTGTTATTGTTATTGTTATTTATAATTAAAAATTAATTAATCATCGATAAAATGCAATAAATGATAAAAAAAATATTAAGTTGCTTAATATTTAATTAATTATTTGAACATGATGCTTAGAGGAATTATTTCTAATCACCTGTCCTTTATATGAGAGGATGAAAGTTAATTGCCCCAATAAATTATGTAAGACAAGTTATTAGAATAAGGAGAATTATTTATACAAGAAATTACTAATAGCCATTGAGGAAGGAATTATATAGATAACAAACTAATACCTAAAGAAGTTATCACTCGAAACAGCTTCCAATATATATATATATATATATATATATATATAAAAATAAGTGGAAGAAGGACACGCTTGCTTCTCCTCAACGTTGGGGCAGGGGTTAATGAATGGTGAAGGATTTGCAACAGCATGCAATTCTAGTTCTCCTCTAAGTGCAAAGATTCAACTTTGAGTGCGAAGGTTCACATGAACAACACCACCTGTAGGTGAGATTCTAACTTATTAGTGATGACCAGTTGACCCCATCAAAAATAAAAATTTTTGGATGGCCCCAAAGGCCGATAGACTCCAGCGTCGGCCGCCAACGTCAGCCTCCAGCGCCAGCCTCCAGCGCTGGCCAAAGGCTGACACACTCCAGCACCAGCCGCCAGTGCCGGCCTCCAGCGATGGCCTCCAGCGTCGGCCGCCAGCGTCGGCCTCCAGCGCCAGCCTCCAGCACTGGCCAAAGGCCGACAAACTCCAGCGCAAACCGCCAGCGCCGGCCTCCAGCGACGACCTCCAGCGTCGGCCCCCAGCGCCAGCCCCAGCGCTGGCCAAAGACTGACAGACTCCAGCGTTAGCCGCCAGCGCCGGCCTCCAGCGTCGGTCTCCAGCGTCGGCCTCCAGCGTCGTCTCCAGCGCCGGCCTCCAAAGCCGGCACATCAAAGGCCAACACTTGCCAAGACCGGCATCTCCAAGCCAGGCGGCCCCGGCACATTCCCAGCCGGCCATGGCGTGTCCAAGCTAGCCGGCCCCCGGCACCACCCAGGCGGCCCCGGCCTCTGCAAGCTAGGCGGCCTCGATTTTCTAGCCGGCCCCAGCGTCTCCAAGCCAGGCGGCCCCGGCACATTTCCAGCCGGCCGCGGCACCACCAAGGCGGCCCCGGCCTCTGCAAGCTAGGCGGCCCCGGTTCCTAGCTGGCCCCGGCCTCTCCAAGCCAGGCGGCCCCGGTACATTCCTAGCCGGCCCCAGCGTCTCCAAGCCAGGCGGCCCCGGCGTCTCCAGCTTCGACGAGTCAGCCAAGGCCATCCCTGGCCGATCTGACTCGGCCCCAGCGTCTCCAGTCCCGGCGAGTCGGCCAAGGCCATCCCGGCCGGTCCGACTCGGCCCCGGCGTCCCCCGTCCCGCCGAGTCGGCCAAGGCCATCCCCAGCCGGCCCGACTCGGCCCCGGTGTCTCCAATTCCGCCAGTCGGCCAAGGCCGTCCTCGGCCGGCCCGACTCGGCCCCAGCGTCTCCTATTCCGTCGAGTCGGCCAAGGCCATTCAGGCCGGCCCGACTCGGCCCCGACGTCTCCTGTTCCGCCGAGTCGGCCAAGGCCATCCCCGGCCGGCCCGACTCGTCCCCGGCGTCTCCTGTCCCGCCGAGTCGGCCAAGGCCATCCCCGGCCGGCCCGACTCGGCCCCGGCATCTCCAGTTCCCGCCAGATCAGTCCCAATGATTCAAGGAACCGCTCTCTGACACGCGCCGCTCGACAGCGCCGACGCGCGCCGCCCGACAGCCCCGCCAGCTGATGGGACGTGGCCCACTAACCGGCCCAGATTCACGCGAGGGCTCAGCAGATCTTCTGATTCACGCAATCCCACGTGATCATGCCAGAATCAACCCCTATAAAAAGGTGAATCCACCCGGTAAACAGGTAACGCGCGATAACCTCCGAAATCGCCATCTCTACTCTAAAAGGGATTCCCCCTCTCCGAGATCCCTCTTCTCCATCCAAAACAGGGCTCACTCGAGCCCTTCTTCAGTGACCTCAGTCACTAACTTGGCCGTCGAAGTGTCCCGCCGGAGCCCCCTCCGGCCCGGGACTTTCTTGCAGGCAACCCGGAGGCGAGGATTTGAGGAGCGCCTCCGTTCCCGACGTCCAGGGAGGTGATCGAGCGTCATCAGATTGACGCGCCAGGAAGGGGGCATAAGAAAAAGTAGCGAACGTCCTCCCTGAGCTACATCTTTCGTCCCCCCTCTTCTTCCAGAAGCCATGGTGGTGACCCGAGCTCAGGACGCCTCCTCAGCTGCCCAACGGGGCTTCGCCACCAACTAGACAGCGGGAGGCCAATCCCCCTGCTGCCGACCCTCCGGTCGCTTGCCCGCCGTCGGACACCGCTGTCCAAACAGCGGAGCGACTGGCGACTCTTTCCCAGCAAGTCCAGAATCTCACCGCCATGATCCACGGCCTCCAGCAACAATAGTCCGTGACCACCCAGCATCAAACTGCTCCCCTCGCCAGTCAGTAGTCGGCGAGGGGAGGCTCCCTCTGGTGGGAGGCCAGTCGGCGAGAGACCGGCCGACGTCAAGCTTCCCAGGAAGCCTCGACGCGAGCCCTTCAAGCGGCCACGGTCCTCTGACCGCGGCCCCAACAAATTTCCTCCCAAGCCACATTATCACGAGGAACCCAGGCGGAAATCCCGACTTCCGTCTCCATCTCCGTCCGCCTCCTCCTCTTCTTCTTCCTCCGAGCCACCTCGGAGGGCCCCGATGATCAACCGCCAGGCAGAGGAACGCCTGGAGGAGTACAACAGGCGACTAGACGAGATCGCCAAGAAGATCAACCATCAGCCGGAGGAAGAGTTCGACACTCGTCCTCCTTACACTCGCCGCATCCTGGAGGAACCGGTTCCATCGAGATTCCGCTTCCCCCAGGTGGACCCGTACGATGGTACGATCGACCCCCTCGACCACCTCGAAAGTTATAAGGCTATGATGCAAATCCAGGGTGCCCTAGACCACCCTCTCTGCAAGGCCTTCCCCGCAACTCTGCGGAAGGCCGCACGTGCATGGCACTCACGCCTGCCCTCTCACAGCATCGACTCCTTCCGGGAGCTGGAGAAGGCATTTTTGGCCCACTTGGACGCCTGCCGCCAGATCCCAAGGGTGGCAGACAGCCTCTTCTCCGTTCGCCAGAAGGAAGGAGAGTCACTGCGGGACTTCGTGTCCCGATTCAAAACCGCCGCCCTCGAGGTCTACCATCTCGACGATGCGGTGGCCTCCCTAGCGCTGAAGCGGGGACTCCTTCGTCCCGCTTCACCTTCTCCCTGGATAAGAAGCCCCCGAGCTCTTTCCGACCTCCTCCTCCGGGTCAGAAGTACATCCGCGCCAACGAGGCTGACTCGTCCAGAAGGGAAGCCGGCAGGAGTTCCAATAAGAAGCCAACCCCATGGAACCAGCTGAGGGACGATCCAGGCAGCCCGAGCCGCCCAGTCGCTTTGACCAATAGGCCCCAGGCGCTGGTTCCTAAGGGGCGGTTTACTCCTCTCACGCTCCGATCTCCCACATCCTGCTAGAGATTGAGGAGAGCCGTACTTTCAATGCCCACGTCCCTAAAGTCAATAAACCCCCACAACAAAGAGCTTTACTGCTGGTATCACCAAGATTGTGGGCATGACACTGAAGATTGCTGCCAGTTGAAGAAGGCCATTGAAAGTTTGTCCACCAGGGCCACTTGGGCAAGTTCGTTCGAGGAAACCTCATGGCCCCGGGTGCGTTGGCACCTCCAGTGCCTCAGATTTGCCTCAACAATGCCCCAACGGAAGGAACAATAGCATGACCTCATGAGGGGCGAGCAGCAGCTCGGGGAGCCGACGGAAGGAAGCAAGCTGGCATCAAAATGGGATGCTTCTCCCCCACATTCAGAATGCGGATGGTATATCAGTAGCTTGCTGACTCTTTAATAAAGTATTATTCAGAACATCCTTGTTTCTCACGCTCCTGGGATGTATATTTCTTAGACAGAGACCGGCTCCGCGTCGGCAACAAAGACCGGCTCCGCGTCGGCACCAAAAGACCGGCTCCGCGTCGGCACAAAAGACCGGCTCCGCGTCGGTACCAAAGACCGATTCCGCGTCGGCAACAAAGATCGACTCCGCGTCGGCACCAAAGACCGACTCCGCGTCGGCACCAAAGACCAACTCCGCGTTGGCACTAAAGACCAACTCCGCATAGGCAACAAAGACCAACTCCGCGTCAGCGACAAAGACCGACTCCACGTCGGCACCAAAGACCGTTCCGTGTCGGCACCCTCAAGCTCAAGACCTGCGGATTCCAATCAACAGAGTTTTCGTGGGGGGCAGACAAACCCCCAGCTGGTTCAAAAGGAGCTCACTGGCATCGCGGCCACGAAACACCACTCGGCCTCGGCACGGCGGTGCCCCCAAGTTGGTTAAGTCCCTAAAGGCCCGTACCCAGCTGAGTCGCCCCTCGCAGCGGTTCCCACACCCCCGAGGCGGTTCAAAAGGAACCTGACGACTCTCAGCTCTCAGGTCACCCTCCGGGATTCAAAAGACCCAGACTCCGCGTTGTGAGCATTACTAGCCGCCCTCAGCTAGCCAAAGAAGGCGCGCAGACATCCATCCAAGGCAGCGTAAGATGAAAGAGCAATGCCAAGGTAAAAGTTCTACACTCCTTTCGCTTAGCTGATGCGGGGCACGCAAGCTCGAGGAGTGTGGGGGGCATTTGATGGGGCCAGTTGACCCCATGAAAATAAATTTTTTTGGACGGCCCCAAAGGCCGATAGACTCCAGCGTCGGCCGCCAGCGTCGGCCCCCAGCGCCAGCCTCTAGTGCTGGCCAAAGGCGACAGCTCCAGCGCCAGCCACCAGCGCCGGCCTCCAGCGATGGCCTCCAGCTCGTCGGCCGCCAGCGTTGGCCCCCAGCGCCAGCCTCCAGCGCTGGCCAAAGGCCGACAGACTCCAGCGCCAGTTGCCAGCACCGGCCTCCAGCGACGGCCTCCAGCGTCGGCCCCCATCGCCGCCTCCAGCGCTGGCCAAAGGCTGACAGACTCCAGCGTCAGCCGCCAGCGCGGCCTCCAGTGTCGGTCTCCAGCGTCGGCCTCCAGCGTCGGCCTTCAGCGTCGGCTTCCAGCGTTGTCTCCAGTGCCGGCCTCCAAGTCCGGCACATCAAAGGCCGACACCTGCCAAGATCGGCGTCTCCAAGCCAGGCGGCCCCGGCATATTCCCAGCCGGCCACGGCGTGTCCAAGCTAGCCGGCCCCGGCACCACCCAGGCGGCCCCGGCCTCTGCAAGCTGGCGGCCCCGGTTCCTAGCTGACCACGGCGTCTCCAAGCCATCGGCCCCGGCACATTCCCAGCCGGCCGCGGCGTGTCCAAGCTAGTCGGCCCGACAACACCCCAGGTGGCCCCAGCCTCTGCAAGCTAGGCGGCCCCGGTTCCTAGCCGGCCCCGGCGTCTCCAAGCCAGCGGCCCCGGCACATTCCTAGCCGGCCCGGTCTCCAAGCCAGGCGGTCCCGCATCTCCAGCTTCGCCGAGTCGGCCAAGGCCATCCCTGGTCGATCCGACTCGGCCCCGGCGTCTCCAGTCCTGCCGAGTCGGCCAAGGCCATCCCTGGCTGGTCCGACTCGGCCCCGGCGTCCCCCGTCCCAACCGAGTCGGCCAAGGCCGTCCCCCGCCGGCCCGACTCGGCCCCGGTGTCTCCTGTTCCGCCGAGTCGGCCAAGGCCGTCCTCGGTCGGCCCGATTAGGCCCCAACGTCTCCTGTTCCGCCGAGTCGGCCAAGGCCATCCCGGCCGGCCCGACTCAGCCCCGGCGTCTCCTGTTCCACCGAGTCGGCCAAGGCCATCCAGGCCGGCCCGACTCGGCCCCGGCGTCTCTTGTCCCGCCGAGTCGGCCAAGGCCATCCCCGACCGGCCCAACTCAGCTCCGGCATCTCCAGTTTCCCGCCAGATCAGTCCCAGCGGTTCAAGGAACCGCTCTCTGGCAGGCACCGCCCGACAGCGCCAGACGCGCGCCGCTCGACAGCGCCGACATGCGCCGCCCGACAGCCCCACCAGCTGATGGGACGTGGCCCACTAAACCGGCCCAGATTCATGCGAAGGCTCAGCAGATCTTCTGATTCATGCAATCCTACGTGATCATGCCAGAATCAACCCCTATAAAAAGGTGAATCCACCCGGTAAATAGGTACGCGATAACCCCGAAATCGCCATCTCTACTCTAAAAGGGATTCCCCCTCTCCGAATCCCTTTCTCTATCCAAAACAGGGCTCACTCGAGTCCTTGTTCAGCTGTGACCTCAGTCACTAACTTGGCCGTCGGAGGGTTCCGCTGGAGCCCCCTCCGACCCGGGACTTTTTTGCAGGCAACTCGGAGGCGAGGATCAAGGAGCGCCTCCATTCCGAA
>UESW01004841.1:0-10440 GCA_900491605.1 Calamus simplicifolius
GAGAAGCATGGGTATGCTTTTGGAAGCCAGTCGGGGAGTGGATGTTTGAGGATAACCAAGGGTGCATTAGTGGTGATGAAAGGGAGAAGGTTGAAAAAAAATCTCTATCAGATGGAAGGCTCAGTGGCCATAGATGATGCAGAGGTGCTAGCAGCGGCACAGGAGGAACAGTTGGTCTATAAACTGTGGCACTATCGAATGGGACACATGAGTGATAAAGGGCTTATAGAACTCAGCAAAAGAGGTATGATTCCAGTACTTAAGAAGGAGGACAATGAAATATGTGAGCCCTGTATTTATGGCAAACAACATAGGGTGAGATTTGCCAGCAGTTCCAAGCAGAGTGAAGGTATTCTGGAACTAGTTCACTCAGATGTATGGGGACCGGCCCCTGTATCAGCCAGAGGTGGGGCTAAGTATTTTTTGACCTTCATTGATGACTACTCCAGAAAGGTATGGGTATATCTGATAAGAGAAAAATCAGAGGTATTTGCCCGGTTTAAAGCTTGGAGAGTTGGTGTTGAAAAGGAGACAGGAAAATCAGTGAAGTGTTTGAGATCTGACAATGGAGGGGAGTATACAAGCAATGAATTCAGAAGCTAATGTGAGGAAAATGGGATCCAACGCCATTACACAGTGAGGATGACTCCTCAGCATAATGGTGTAGCAAAGAGGATGAATCGTACATTGACAGAGAAGGCTAGGAGTTTGAGGCTGTAGGCATCACTGCCCAAGGTCTTTTGGGGTGATGCAATTATGTTCTCTGGTTTTCTTGTTAACAGGTCCCCTAATAGAAAACTTGATGGAGGCATTCCAGAGGAGATCTGGAGTGGGAAGAAGGTGGAGCTTGGATACCTAAGGATTTTTGGTTGCCCAGCCTATGCACATGTGGAGGCAACTGAAAGGAGCAAGCTGGACCCAAAATCACAAAGGCTGATCTTCATCGGGTATCCACAGGAGTTAAAGGCTATTTGCTATGGAGTTCAGATTCACAGAAGTGTATCATCAGTAGAGACATTATTTTTGATAAGAAGAGCATCTTGAAGAGGTCAGAGATTGCAGATGGAGCTGAAAAGGCTGAACAGGACAGCAGTGGATAGCATTGGCTGACAGGTGATGTACCTTCTACTTCTACTTCAAAACGTGCTTCTTTTGAGGTGGAGTTTGGTATGAATGTTCCAATACATGTAAAGGATCAGCCAGAGAGCCATCAATCCAAAGGAGGTGCAGGTGGAGTCACACACTTCAGCTTTGAGAGATGATCAAAGGGGTGTGGCACTACACAAGGCAAAGCGTACCATCATCAAACCTGCTCGGTATCGCATTGATGACATGATTTCCTATGCTCTAATCACTGCAAATGAAGATCCAGAGACCTTCCAAGAAGCCATGGAAAGTTCAGAAAGAGACTCATGGATGCAGGCATGATGGAGGAGATGGAGTCCCTGAAAAGAACAAGACATGGCAGCTAGTGGATCTACCTAGAGATGCTCGGGCCATTGGTTCAAAATGGGTGTTCACAAAGAAGGAGACACCTTCAGAGCAAGGTGGAGTCAGATACAAAGCAAGGCTTGTTGCTAAGGGGTTCTCACAGAGAGAGGGAGTGGACTACACAGAGGTATTCTCTCCAGTGGTACGTCATGCTTCAATATCGTGTGTTGTTATCCATCTCGTAGCACAATCATGGTATGGAGTTGCAGCAGATGGACGATGAATGACGGCTTTCTTACATGGGACTAGTTTTGCTAGAGGAGCTAGGATATACTGAATGAAGTGCTAGGCTGACTGTATCATCCGTAGGATTTTCTTTTGGATTAGATATCCGAATTCGGAATTCGATGGTATCCATATCCGTATCCGTATCCGAGGATTAGAAATCCAAATTTGTATCCGAATCCGATTAAACTGCACTGAAGAATACAGATACGGATACGGTCAGAGTTTATCTGGCCTTACCAGTGGTATGTCATGCAATTCGTCAGCACAACATGGTATGGAGTTACAGCAGATGGACGTGTTTCTTACATGGTCTACATGAAGTTTTCAAGGAATCTGGATTGGAAGAAAAAGTGTGTCTACTTCGCTCTATGATTTGAAGCAGTCACCCCGTCAGTGGTATTTGACACTCCTTGGATTTTCTAGATGTGAACATGATACTTGTGTCTATGTGAAAAATGTGGATGAGGATGATGCACTGTATCTCCTTCTGTATGTGGATGATATGCTCATTGCCAGCAGGAGTGTTGAAGCAGTGAATGGACTGAAATATGCATTATCAACAGAATTTGAAATGAAGGATTTGGGGTCAGCTAGGAAGATACTTGGGATGGAAATTTACAGAGATAGGACCAAGGGAATTCTACACTTGTCATTGGGTGGATATATTCACAAGGTGTTGGAGAGGTTTGGGATGGATATAGGCCAAACCAGTTGGAACACCTTTGCTAGTCACATGTCTCTTTCTAAGTTACAGAACCCCAGACAGATGAAGAGAAAGAGTACATGGAGAGAGTTCCATATGCCAGTGCCGTGGGCAGCATTATGTATGCTATGGTGTGTTGCAGGCCTGACATAGCATATGCAGTGAGCCAGGTGAGCAGATTCATGGCGAACCCAGGGAAGGAGCACTGGAAGGCACTCAAGTGGATTTTGAGGTACCTTCAGGGAACTCGTGGACTTGGTCTAATTTTTGGGCAGCAAGATGGATCTAAGGAGAAATCTAATATCTCAAGTAAGTCATTAGGTCCATTGAAAGGATTTGTGGATACAAATTTTGCAGGTGATCTAGATACAAGATCTACCACAGGGTATGTGTTCAGCATGTATGGTGGATTAATTTCTTGGAGATCAACCCTTCAACCTATTACAGCTTTGTCTACAACAGAAGCTGAGTATATAGGATTACAGAGGCTGCCAAGGAGGCTCTTTGGTTGAAGAGACTCATCATGGAAATAGGGGTGAAGCAGGGTGCAGTATTGCTACACAGTGATAGTCAGAGTGCCCTGCAGTTGGCTCAGAACCCAATTTATCATGCACTCACAAAGCATATAGATGTGAGGTATCACAGGATCAGAGAATTGATGGAAGAAGGTGAAGTGGAGCTGGTAAAAGTTCATACAAAGAAGAACTAGGCAGATGCACTTACGAAGACTCTTCCATGGGATAGCTTTCTCTCACGTGTGACACTGATGGGTCTGAGGGAATGTGCAGCTTTTTAGCAGCTTTGAAGCACCAAGGTGGAGATTGTAGAGCCTGGTGTGGTACTCCAAAGCTTAAATCATAGGATGGAGATTTGTAGGCTCCACAGGGTTAAGGCCCAGGTTATTGGGTCTTGAGGGGGCTAGTCTATCATTGGGCTGGGTTTGGGCCCAAGGTGTGGATTGGTCCAAGGAAGTTTTTTTAGGGTTTATTATCCATATAATAAGGCACCGATTCATGTGTAGTGCTGGTTTTATTTTGGTGGCCGTCATGGGACGGGGTTGATATAATCATGTAACGATGATGATTATAGATGAATGAAAGAAACTCTTTTCTTCCAAGAACGAGCTATCTCTCTTCTTTCCTCTCTTATACACGTTTTCCTCTCTTTCTCATACATAGATGCCCTAGATTTCTAGGGTTTTATTGCTGCCATCTCTGCCCTAGCCATCTTCTTGGAACCACCTCTCTCAAAGAAGGAGAAGGAGGAAACCCTAGCAGCACCTTCTTCTTGGGCAGCGTCTCTTAATTTTCTGGATCAGATCTGAAGGTTCACGTGAGGAAGAAAAGAGGCCACGACCCTCTCTTACAATCTTGGGGCGCAAGAAACCAAAGAAAATCCTAGTTGCTAATCAATCCAAAATTCTGCTGCAGAATTTCAGCAGGGATATTATCTCGCTTCCGCATCTCCACATGACTTGGGGCTGATCGAATGCGTGCTATGCTCCAAGGGTAGAAAGAGGACGATCCACTCTTCACTCTTAAACATCGTAGGGATAGAATAATTTTATTTTGCCAATCCAAGAGACACTTGGTATTATAAAATAGGAAATAGATATTCTTCACTTATTTCATATCTACATAGCCTAATGTATGTTAGATTTTGTGATGGTTTGAATTCTATCACAAGTCTATTCCATGAAATAGTGAAACAAAATTGTTCCTTTTTCTTGTGATAAAGGATCGACCAAGAATCCATCACAATCTCAGAAAATCAGTGCCATGAGAATTGGCTTCCACCAGCAAAATCAACTGAGGTAGAAAATTATCTACCCAGATTCAAGATTTTTAAAGAGTATGCGCCACGCTGGCCAAATAATTTGCTACTGGATTACTTTCACATGGCACATACTGACGAGAAGGATTTGAGAAAAATAAAGTAGAACGGAGACTCCTCAATAAGGGGTGGAGACAAGTAGAATCCAATCCTTATAACCAACTGATAGCCATGGATAAATCTCCCTCTGAAAAATAACTAGCTAGAAGCAAGGAACTTAGTTAGAGCTTTATGCACTCCCCACTAGGTTGCCATTAGCTCAGCACTTGGAATTGAAGAGCTAGAGTTAATTAAAGTGGGATTGAACTAGCCAGCAGAAGTCTCTCATAAGAATCCCTGATTAGAAATTCAGCACCAAAACTATGTCTTCTAACATGGCCACCAAAATTTATTTTCAGCATACCTGATGGAAGGAGTTGCCAAGAGACCAAAATAGTTTGAGAAAAATCCACAAAAGAACATGAAGAATAACTCTAGAGATCAAAAATATTGAAAGATTTAATATGGATCAAGAAGAATTCTAAGCTTGGATAAAGGCAGACCTAAGAATCACATTAGGATTGAAAACTTCTTGTGGAAAAAGAGAGCCTTCCAAATCAGCCATAAGAGAAATAAGAAAGGACCAAGCAAAACTCATTCTCAAATCAACTGGACTAGACAAAATAAATTCTAAAGCCAATCGGGTAAAATGCACTTGGTGAAGGTAGCGCAAATGAATTTGATCCCAAGTCAGCATTGACGATGGGCAATTAAAGAACAAGTGATCCTCTATCTCTATCTCCAAATAGCACATACTGCATACAGAATCATTTGAGGTTATTCAGCTAGAAATCCAACTAGCAATGGGAAGTTCCTCTTCGAATAGTTTTCAGACGAAATGAAGAGCTCTAGATTGAGCCTTCCTCTTTCAAATTCTAAAAATCTATGATTATAGGTTTAAATGAGAATCCCAAGTCAACATATCCACTTGACTAAGGCCACCAATAGGAACATTTAAAATCCTACATAGAACCTCCTATGAAAAAAGTTGCTGAAGAGTATTGACATTCCATCCACCTGCCTCATTGAGAATAAAAGAAATATAAGGAAACATATGGATGTCAAGATAATTGTATGTAAAAGTTGATCAGTTAAGAGGAGTCGGATCCAACTATGGTTGAAATGCAGTGCTTATAGAGCCCCCATCTCTAATAAACCCATGATTGATTAGAGACATATATATCCTGGTACTCCGATCGATTCTTGCCAAATAACAAATGAGCTCCTACCTATTCCATATGAATGCCAATTCCTTAAGAAATTATATTTAGCAAATAGAATTAAAGAAGAGGCTATATGGCTTCAAAGTCATCCAACCAACCATCTTGCATAAGAGAACCCCTTCTTGTTCACAAGATTTACAAAACTTAGTCCAACTCAAGGTATGCAAGGCATGCTAGTGATCATCATGGCCTCAGATGAAGCAACAGATGGTACAATCCAACAAATGAATAAAAGAGGTACGAACAACAGTGTGCTAGGATAGGGACTGATATAGAACATAATGCAGGCTTCACCAAGGTACATTGACTAGCAGATGCTGAAGCTCGCCACTTCAAGAGGTTAAATATCAACAGTTTTAGTGGTTTGCCCAAATATGTTCCAATACCTTAAACAAGAAGTCCTTGTGTGATTTAGCGACTTTGATTGTATCCCAAGTTCACCTCCTCAAAGATATAGAAAGATTGAAAAATTAAAGTATGGTACCAGTCTCATATTTGGCTTGCATCTTTTCAAGTGCAACCTATCTTGATTAAGAAAATCAAGGCATTTCAAGCAAAGGATGCAGAAATTTCGAAATTCAAAGAAGCTACGGTATCGGGCTTGCATAAAGCGTTCCAAATCCATGCTACTGGGACTCTCTCAGATTTGGTAGTAGGCTATGTGTTTCCCAATGAACTTGAACTCAAAAAGGTGATCTTAGATGAAGCCCATAGCTCTCCTTACGTGGTGCATCCTAGCAATGCACCAACTAAAAATAATAATAAATTAGAAACTTCAACTTAAGCAGAAGGAGGGCCTCGGGTTGTTTGGCTTGGATGAGAAATGAGATGATTTTTCAAATCTTCACTTTGGAAGAGCAGGGCTTGCTGCCCACTCTTAAAGGTTTTTCACTTTGGTAGCTCCTGTACCATGGCTGAATTGTGTGTTCCATCGAAGTTCAACTGATTTATATGAAGGTTTCAGCTTTCTTTCAATTGGTGTGAAGTGAGAGGATTCAGCCTTGTTTGAGCAGTAGATTGTGATTATTAAACTTAAGATGTTGACTGTTCATAAGACCTTGTTGTTATCTCTTTTTTTTCCCCTCAAAAGGACTGACAATACGTAGTAAAAGGCAAGCCAAAAAAAGAAAGGGGGGAAGGGCACTCGCTACTCGCAGGCCTGCTTTATATTTCGACTTCATTGCCTGTTTAAACTTCTTTCGAGTCTGGCCTCAGAAGCCATTCTTTCGTCAGTACATGTACCTACTATATGATTATTATTATTATTATTATTTATTGCCATTCTGATTCCTACTTTGAGAGGATTTTTTGAGTGAAAGATTCTGGAGTTTGGTAGTAGCTTTGAGGCCCGATATCATCGGCCTAGAAAACATAAAAAAGTAGCGAATTGATGAGGCCCTTTTCATTTTTCAAAGATCGAACTTGAAAGTAGTAGTTTTTCACCTTCCCAACTCTTCACTCGTTCACTTGGTAGCAATGACTTTCGGTCTTTAGTAGCAATAACAAGGTGTTGGGTTGGATTTGTTTGGCTGTGTTTGAAATAGAAAATAAAAAAAAATATTTAAAAAAATATTTTTTATACTTAAAAAATTATAATTACAAAAAATAATTGAAAATAAAGTTAATTAGAGAAAATAATTTATATTTAACTATAAATTATTTTTTGAATTTATTCCTTTAAGGACTAGGTTATCTTTTAAGAGCAAAATATAACTCTATGTATACTTATTGAGAGATAGCATTTTATTATATATATAAAAAATTAGAAAGAACTTCCTTCACGTTGGATGAGTAAACACCTTGTTAAAACTTAGATTCATTAAGAGCAAATACTCGCCTATCGAGAAGATGTGCCTCATACTTAGGTAGTGTTTGAAATAAGGGTTAAGAGGAAATATTCAGGCCCAAAAGCCATAACTATAAGGAATAGTTGGGAATAAAGTTAACCAAAGGGATAATCCATTGTTAATCATGATTAACCATGGGATATCCTCTCAATTTATTTCCTATAAAAATGCAGGAATAGCTGATTATTCCTTTAAATAAGAGTAAAAAAAAAAGTTATCCTATGGATTTACCTTTTTGCATTTGATATGATCAATAGGATAGCCAAAAAATATCCCTAGGGATAATCAAAAAATAAACTTTATCCTATACACTTATTCATGAATAATATTTTTCTATCAAACACTATCTTATATTTTCAATCATAAATAAGCTCAAGCATTATCTCCTGGCGCATCAAACCATGCTCACATCTAAGGTGGACCCCATTAAATACATCATGATAAGAACAGCACTGTCGGGGAATCTAGCCAAATGGGCAGTATTAAAATTGAATTTTATATCTTATAAGCATGTCCCACAAAAGGCGATCAAAACAAAGTGCTTTCAAACTTTCCCGACAATACGTCCAGTTCCAGATGATTCCTCCTTAAACACGGACCATCCTGATGAAAAAGCCTTCAACGGTTCGAGACTAGATTTCTAAAGTGAGTTTAACTTGTATGGTTTGTATCTTTGGCAGTGGAAACTACAACGCATTAAGCGGTTCCTTTCATGACGCTTCCCCTGAACCATCAGGAAGTTCCTTCTTTAATCCAGAGTAACCCAATCTCCTGGCATTGTGACATTTGGAAATATATGGCTTCTTAATCGATGCTCCTTCTTCAATTTTTATCTTTACTTTTTAATTTTTTTAAAAAAATTAAAAAATGTCAAGATTTAATGGTTAAAATGAATGATGGTAATAATGTATGGTGTTTGTTACCGCCAATTCACTTACTATGAACGTCGAATAGGCTAAGATCGTTGTGAGCGTAGAAAGGTCACCGTCTTCCTTCTAGAGCCTGCAAAAAGTCTCAGACCGGTGGTTCCGATGGGGACCCTCTGACGCCCAAGTCAGCGAGTCGTAGAACAGAAATATTATATCTAAGTGGAATTTTAAAGAGGAGCCAGAGAGAGTTCCCTTTGTATGGAGCTCGGGTCCTCTTTTTATACCTGTCTGGGATCCCGTTTACCTCGTTCTGTTGGAACCGTCGAATCTTCCCTGTTGGGATGTTTTATCGAACGGCAAGTCGTTAGGTTGTCGCTGGATAAGGGCCGCTTATAGCGGTAACTGCCGATCGAGCTAACACTTGCCCGTGATTTCGGCGAGCGAGGTGCTCGGCAATAGACCTTAGATCACGGGATCCGTTGTATAAGACTGGTCATTGTGCATGTGAAAGATACTGAAGGCCGACGCTGGGAGCCGGAGCTGGAGGCCGACGCTGGAGGCTGTCACTGGATGCCAGCGCTGGAGGCCGAAGCCAAAGTTTCAGCGCTGGAGGCCGACGCTGGGGGCCGACGCTGGAGGCCGACGCTGGAGGCCGTTGGGGGGCCGACGCTGGAGGCCGGCGCAGGAGGCCAATGCCGGAGGCCGGAGCCAAAGTCTCAGCGCTGGAGACCGGCGTTGGGGGCTGACGTTGGAGGCCGACACTAGAGGTAGGTGCTGGAGGCTTTGGGTTTTGCTGTCACATCATTGCTTTCGAAAATCGTGCAAAATATAATACCATCCAGAGGAAATGGCCAGCCGTATCAGATGCCCCCCCGCCCCTGAGATAGATGAGCGTTCACTTACCCGCGAAAGGGGTGTTAATATCCTCTAGGCGGCCGATTTTCGCGCCATCATTTCGCCTTTGTTGGGATTAGAGAGGATTTCCCTCGGGCAACGTTACAAAAGGCGAGCGTCATCATTGTGATAAAGCTAATACCTCCCTTTTTATTGGTGGAGCTTTTTGGGTTTTTCGCGCTGGCAGGCCGTCGAAGCGCTTCCCAATTGAAGATGGACGCATAATCAGATCGGACGATCGTGGGGTGATCTGAAATAGCGTTATAAGGAAAAATCGCCCTTATCTTCCCATCCTCCCAATTTCTTACGCTGCTGCTCCCTTTCGAGTCCGCAAGCGTCCATTTGTCTCCCGTGTTCATTCTCTCCCCGTGCTCCTTCGCTTTTAGCTCGAGTTTTCCAGGTTAGTCCATATGGCTTCATCGCCTTCTTGCTCCATCTCTGGTTCCTGGGGGGTTCCCACAACCCTTCTTAGACTTCCGATTCCTTACCAAGCCAGTGGTCTACCCCTTCCTCTAACCGTTCTTCACCGGAGCAGCGGCCGGTCAGTCGCCCCTTAATCGGGAGTCGTCCGGTCGGCGGGCGGATTTCCGTCCGGAGTCGTTCGACGGCTGCCGGTCCTTCTAGGGTCGCCAAGGAGTCTCCCGAAGGGACTGCTTCCGCTATGTCTGCTCAAGACGTAGTAAACCTAAAAGCCAAGTATAGCTTCCCGTCGGACCTTCATTTGTTCCACCCTACTCCCAATGACAGGGTAACTTCTTCTTGTTCCGGAAGGGTTGCCTTGTACGGAGCCTTCTTTAAGGCCGGGCTTCGGTTGCCTATCCACCCTTTCATCCTCAATCTCCTGGACCGATACTCTTTGACACCTTCTCAGTTAGTTCCCAACTCGATCCGAACCATCGTCGGTTTCTGGTACTCTGCCACCTGCAAGGCATTGAGGCCAGTATCTCTTTATTCCGCAGCTTTTACACCCTTCGCAAGCAATCGGATTGGTGGTCCTTCACCCCTAGGTCCAATAGGATCCTCAAGTTGTGCCTTCCTACTTCCGTCAAAGGGTGGAAGGACAAATTCTTTTTTGCTGATATCGGCGGGGTGCGCGGAAGCTGGGGGATACCCAACATTACGCTAATAGGGATCCCTCCATCCTTCCACGAGATCGGATGGCATTTGGGCAGCTTCTGACTGCCGATATCCCTCGGTGTAATATGCTTTTAGCCAAGGAAAACCTTCGTCTCGCCGGTTTAATTCCCTCGAGTGGTGAGCACTTGATTACTCGCTTTTTTATTTTTCCCCCTTTGCTTCTCTTCTTTTTCTTC